>BMAO01034591.1:0-177718 GCA_019973975.1 Trichonephila clavata
AGGTGACATTGTTATGGGACCATTATTTAAGTAACAACACATAACTCAAAAATTATTTTTCTACAAGAAATATTTTAGTATGTTCTCTAGAAAATAACATAAAGTCCAGGTTCAAAAGATTTTATAAATATACATTTGTAACATTGAGTTATCAGAACTCGCCATGATAGATTTTGAGTAATTTAAATGCCCACTTCTGGTCGATTAAAGACCCGGTTTTTCTAAGTTTGTAAAATTGATTGTAATTTGTCCTCTAGGTAGCGTAGAAACAAAGTATATTTTGTAAAGCCAAAAGAGCTCTATGCAATAAAAAACAAAAATATCTGTTTAGACCAAATTTAGTCATTTTCAAAGTGTTCGGATACCTTATGTCTCATAACTCGCATACATTGCCCCCTACATCTGAAATGGTGAAAATAAAGTTCAAAAGAACTTTCGAAGCATACTCAAAGTCCGTGACAACTCTGTGAGGAATATTCATTTTTTGAATACATTATTTTCAACAGCTCTGCGAACATGTACAAATGTTAAGATGTCACTTCCGTCTTATCCAAACATGAAAACTTGAGGCCCGAGGGATAAAAGTGGGTGGGGATGGAGGGAACCCCTCCGGATTGGAAAATACTTGAAGAAATAGGGAAACTATACATTTTTCTGCCAGTTCATGAAATGACAGAAGAAAAAAATTTCATTCATTTGTATGCTGACGGCTAGGGAAAAACAAAATCCGCTGAAATTGCTTTTCAATGAGTTTTCGCCATGCATGCAGCAGCACAGGGATAAACGGGGTGAGGGGAAGAATGCAGGATTACAGTTATTCATTTTTCAATTCTGACATGAAGGGGGAAATAAAAATAAAGCATGAAAAGTTACTTTTACCGATGTATCTTCGCCAAATACACTCCTTTTTAATGTCACTGATGAAATAAATAAAGAGAATTTGCATATTTTATCGAATTGCATGAAAAGAACTAAACTGAATGAAAAACCACTACTTCTAGATAAAAATGCAAATCTTGTACGGCAAATACGAAAGCGTACAAGTGTGTGTAGGCGGAGCCAGTAGAAAATCAAGCTTTATAAGAGCGTGTAAGTTAAGACGTATTTCGTTCGCCAGCACACCTCGGCGAATTTCATGGTGTTATTTTGAAGCAATCGGTTCAATTCAAATTGTTACAGTAAAAATAAGTAACCACCAACGTTTAGATGATGGAATGAGGTGGCGAATTGCGGGCAGACTAGAAGCAGGCCAATGTCAAGTTTAGATTTATAGAGAGTTCAATTTAACGCCCAGAGTCGCGTGCAACTTTGGAAACAGTTCCAGGATACTGGATCCATCGAGAAAAAGCTTGGGTTAGGTCGTCCAAGAGCCACGACGGCCAGAGAAGATCGTCATTTGTCGATTTTCGCGAGGCGTAAAAGTTGGGGTACAGCTTCTTGGCTCTCTCGTTACTTGTATGCAGCCACAGGAACCCGTGTATCAAGGGTGACTGTTTCAAAATGACTTCATGAGAGAGGGTTGTTTGCCGAAGACCTGCTGTTTGCGTCTCGCTCACGTCTACGAACAGGAGAGTTCGTTTTGCATTGTGCAGGCAGACTAGAGATTGGGATCAAAGGGCGACCGTTCTGTTCACCGATGAGTCCCGGTTCAGCCTAAACATCGATTCTCGCCACACGTTCTTATGGAGAGAACCAGGGACCCGCTATCTACCCTCCAATGTCCACGAAATCGACAATTATGGCGATGGAGGTTTAATGGACTGGGCAGGCATCATGTTAGATGGTTAACTTTGCACAATGCTCATAGGTTCGTACAAACCTTTTGTACAAAAAATGGGATCGCCAACCCGAAAAGTTTAAGACCCCCTGATCTAGAATGAGGCATAAGAAAAATAACTAAAGCAAATATTTATGTATTTTCTGAAAAATGACAGAGGTAATTTGAGTGGGTAAATATTAATGGTTGGCAAAACTTTCTAGAAATTTGAGCTTATAAAATTACTTTTATCCCCGAAAAAAAAGTTTCAATTCTGAATGCTGTTGTAAGACACTTTAATATATTTATAATACAACAATGAGATGCTTTTTTAATATCAACTTGAAAATAACGTGTTCATTTCATAAAAAAGAAAAATTATATACACATATACACTGGTGTCCAAAGGTTAAGCATAAATCGTAAAATGCGAAAAACATGGAGTAAATATTCGTAAAATTATTCCAAATTTCTTGCGGATATTAATTGGGTGAAGAAGAAACATTGGGTTTATGCAAAACTTTTCAGTCGACTACGTCCTGCGTGAAACACCGGCGCATGTCGGAACGCGGAGAAACCGATTCACGCAGCATATTCAGTTCAGACAAGTTTCGTGCAACTGCTGTGCGAAGGAACGTTGTTAACCATCAACAAAGGTGAATGATGGCACAAAGACGCCAATTGGACATGTTTATGAAAGGAAGAATCGTTGGAATGCTGGAATCCTCACGATCACAAACCGAAGTGTCTCGAATTCTGAATGTGGACCAGTCTGTGATCTCAAGACTGTGGCAGAGGTTTCAAAGAACGGGAGATGTTACCCGACAACCAGTATCAGGTCGACCATGAGTCACAACCCCTCGCAAAGACCGATATCTGGTAATAAGTGCACGACGTCAGAGGGGCAGTACTGCCAGAGCACTGGGTTCGGCGCTCACAGTCGCCACAGGAATACGAATTTCGAAACAAACTGTTTACAGGAGACTCAATCCTGCTGGCCTGTATGCCAGAAAACCAGCATTTTGCATTCTCTTGACGTCTGCGCACCAACGTGCTCGTTTGAACTGGAGTTTGAAACATCAACATTGGAGTGTGGGAGAGTGGGCCAATGTGATGTTCAGTGACGAGTCCCGGTTTAGACTGAGTAGTGATTCTCGGCGGGTAACGATACAGAGATTACGTGGAACACGTTTTGAACCAAGAAACATAACGGAAAGACATCATTTTCCATCAAGGGGAGTAATGGTATGGGCAGGCATCATGATGGACGGCCGCACAGACCTCCATTTCTTTGACACGGGGTCTGTGACTGCTCAAAGATACAGAGACGAAGTTCTTGAGCCTTATGTTCGCTTGTTTCGAGGTGCTGTCGGTCCTGACTTCATATTCATGGATGATAATGCGCCATGTCACCGAGCGGTGCTGATTGATGACTTCCTTGAAACGGAAAACATCCAGCGCATGTTGTGGCTTGCGAACTCCCCTGATTTAAATCCTATCGAGCATGTATGGGATATGCTCGAGAGACAAATTGCAGCCCCTTTCACACCAACCAAGCTCCGTTACAGAACTGAAGAGAGCTCTCCAAGAAGCTTGGAACCGTTTGAGCCCACAACTCATTCATCATCTCATAGCAAGTATGGTAAATCGTTGTGCAGCGTGCCTTGCTGTCAGAGGTGACCACACGCCTTATTAAACTGCAGCATCAGTATTTTATATAATGTTTTCTTTCATTTTTTCTTTAAAGTGTGAATCCTTGCTATACTCTGTTTTCTTTCAAACTGCTACTTTGGATAGTAAAATTAATTAGTATCATTCATTTGATTTGCTTCCTTATTTTATAACCATTTTACACTCGCATATCACGTTTCCCGCCATTCTGATTTATAGTTTCTTCTTTATTCACATAATTATGAATTATGCTTAACTTTTGGACACCAGTGTATACATAACACACATAACTTAGAAAGAATTCCTCTAGCATCTGTAATTTTCCCTCATCTATAGTAATGAAAGGAATAGTTTGCGTGTTTATGTTCGATGCAAAATAAAAACAGAAAGATCAGGAGGCGTGAAGATATTTTTTCCGAAAATTCACACACTTTAGATTCCTTTAGAATCCAATTTTAAAACAATTTTTCATAGCTCTGGAGATATTTGGCCACATACCTATGAAAACAGCAAATTATTTTTCATGCAATTTTTTGGATGTATACAAGGCAGATATCGTAAATTTTAATTAATACTAAAAATAATCGAGATGGAAACTTAATTTTTATTTTTTATTCTTAAGAATTCTCTACGTATTCACCATCCAGAATTATACATTTCTCCTATTATTCCGATAGTTATCACTGAACTCTCTCTTAGCAGATTGCGTCGAAAACTATTGTTTCACTTTTTCATTGATGTCATTTGTATTGTAAAATTTCCAACCCCGCAATGATTTTTTTGAGTTTTGAAACGAAGAAAAAGCCTCTCAGGACGAGAGTGGGAAATTAGAGTGGCTGTGGCAAAATTTTAAAACCGTGTCATTTTGATTGCTCAACCACATCTCAAGATGAGATGTATTGAAGGCAAGAAGACATGACGCCTTTGGTGATCATATCGCACCGTTTCTTCATCAGATCATCACGTAATTTGTCCAAGAAAGTACAGTAAGAGGCACTAATGATGGTTTGACTCTTCCGATGAGATTACAAGTTCCTAAAACAGACACCATGAACTGCCCTGAAGACTTCTACACTTTAGCCTTCTTGGGGGAGGGGATAAACAGTAGTTCCACTCCTTGTTCTCTTCATTATGATAGGTTAATTTTTAGTTTCCAAGCAATCAAAATTCTTCTTCGACTTTCTGCGAAAGCTTCAACATCTCCCTTGATAGCCGAGTTTACTTGTAAAAAAAAAAAAAGAAGTCATTGATCGTAGAATCCAGTATACTCAGCATCTTTGACCTACACTTTTTCGTGAATAATTTTCCACGGACTGCCTAAACTAAGATTAGTCTCATTCGTAATCATTTGAAAGATTGTTTTTCGTTATAATATGATACTTTGGCAGCAACGCTCAAGAGATGGTCATCCACTTCTCAGATCGTCGGTGAGGAACATGAAAAGTCTGTTTGAAAATTCATTTTCCCCCTGAACAATGTTATTCTGATTATTCTTTAAAAAACATTACTTTATCAATTAGGGATTCACCAAACACCGTTTACTTGATTGTTGTTGAGAATTACGAGGTCCATTGCCAACATCCCTCGCATTGCTTTAACTTGCGACATTAATAAAAATCAAATCAAGTGCAGAAAACCGTACACTGAAGTAGCCCAAAGCATGGGGATGATAGGTTAGCAGTGCAATTCATTTGAAAGGTTACAGTGCCAGATGATTGATTGTTTATTAACTTTGAAGTTACACGAGTGGTGGTCACGTGACGAGGACACGATATCATAGCTGGCACTCTACTTGCCAGAGTTGTTCACCTCGCCAGCGTGAGGTTTCAACAGGTTTAACATGCATCAGCAACTCTACACGATGGGTCTTTAGTGGCACAAAAGATTCGAAACTCACAATGAACGATGCAGAACAAGTTTTGCCCAGATATCTCGAGTATTTCTTAGAAATAATTAAATCTTTACTATATACATACAAATATGTACGATTTGTATATATAATTAAAGATGTAACTATCTCACAAAAAAAGCTACGTGAAGAAAAATGAATCATTTTGATTGCCAATTTAAGCGGACGCACGCGACTCAGAGCTTTTATGACCTCTAATTCCTTCAGGATCGTCTTAAAATTCGACAGATAGTATCCTTTTTATAAATTTTTATTCTACATAAAAATTTTGCTGAAAAATATTTGCAGAATCAAAATTAAAATACTTTCCCCATATTTTTTAGTTAGTAATTATGATATAAAAATTTAAAAAAAATTTTTTTTTTTACAAAACTTTAATTTGTTTTTTCTTAAAATTTTAAACAAATAATTGACACAAAAATTTTGATTCGTAAGGAAAGAACAAACAAACAAAAATCTTTACAATGGATTTTTTAGAAACCCAAGCATAACTCAAAAAAATTTCGAGAACAATTAGCGCAATTCAAATAAAATACGCCGGAACATTTTTACATTTGCAGGGTACCTACTAAACGTTTAATTTATTGAAATGATTGAATTTAATGCGCAAATTTTATGCATATAATTTAATAAATAATTAAACACATTTTTTTTATACAAATATCTTTGATTTTGCGATCCATAGCGGTTAAAGCAAACAAGGAAATGTGATTTCGAATGATCTGTAATTATATCTCTTAAGTGCATCAATTCCAATTTCCTACTCAAAAGTCACTGCTATATTTTTGAAATTAATTACTTCAAATATGCAAAACAGTTTGCTATACATGTATATATATAGATGGTATGTGATGATTGTAAAATGAATTTACTACGCATGAATTTATTCATTGATGATTTGTGATTGTTTAAATATGTATAAATAAATCTTTGATTTTAACAAGTTAGTTTTACTTCAAGCTTCTGATGTTAATCAGGTTATAACCATATTCCAGGCGTTTATATAAGAAAAAAAGTGGGCATTGGATCATTGAAAAAATTTTTAGTATCTACAGAAAAGTACGCCAATGCTAGTTTTTATATCTCCCCCTCTTCTGCACTTTTTGTGTGTGTCCTCTATGAACTTTTAAAGACTTTATTGTGAGGATTTTGAATGTAAAAATCTTCAACATAGCAGTGATGTTCATTTCCAACAGATTCTATGCATAGATTTAAAACGTTCAGCAAACTGTAGGTGCGCTGTTGCTTACTTATTTTTATCAATATTCTAATAACGTAAAACTCAGAAAATAACTTAGTTCTTTATGAGCGTAAATTTTTTTTTATTACATGGTGTTACGCGAGTTATGAATTGAAAGAGAGATGAGTTACACTAACGTCACCCTGTAAAGCAACACGAGAGCTATGGGCGACGAACCTCGTAACTTTGCACCTTGGTCAAGTGACAAAGACGACACCTGAGCAAGCAGCACTCACCCCCTTTCCTAATACTACATCACATCAATGGACAGACATTAAGTCTAGATAGATTTAAAGTGCATTGATCCCCTGTATACGGCAGATCTTCAGTGGCACCAAGACTCGAACCCGCGACACTCCGGCCACGAGTTCGTGACCATAACCACAAGGCTACCGCAGGTACGCGTTAAAAATGGAAGAAAAGAGGGGAGGGGCATGCCTCGCGAAAACTGATTTTTTTTTCTCCTCCAGAGAGCATGAAAAATATGAAAGAATATTTGAAGTCTTCTATAAGCTGGCACACAATTACAAAACAGAAATTTACACAAGTTATGACAAAAAGTAAAAATTCTTTTTAACTAAGAAGGTGCTTCCGTTTTTTTTTTTTGCTATTTGAGTTTAAAAAACTCTGTTCATCAAGATCACAAAATTAAATAGGAGATTAAATAGATGTGGTTTTACCAAAAAAAAAAAAAGAATCGATTAGCGATGTAATTGAAATGTATAACATTTCATGTCAGCTCTATTCGATTAATTAAACACTGCAAGAAATGAATTTTCCAGTTTGAACAGCAACAAACAAAAAGTGTGGAATAAACAAGAGATTTCCCAGAAGGCCAGTGCCCCTTCAACAGGAACGAGATGGGAAAGAGATATCCTCCCCCGACGAGATGCCATCACCTTCGTCATAATTTTTACAGCCCCATTAACAAGTCGCTTAGGCTTCCACCCATTCCGGAAGCGGGATAATGGCACAGACAAAGGAGGTCCCTTTTTCTTGGCACGAAATGAAAGGGGATAAAGGGAGGAAAAAAGCGGCGCAGTTAAAATTTGTTGCTGAGAAAAGCGGCGAGCATCCACGAGGGAGGGCGCCTTTTTAATACCTTCAAAGGCAAGGAAACGCCGTCAATCAATGGGTTTTGCTTCTGCGGCGCACGCATAAATCTTTAATGGCCGCTCATCCCGCGGGGCTTCTTTTCATTTGCATGGCCTCTCTCCAGCCGGTAATCCGGTGCGCCCTGGCACACACTCTTTGGGTCCCGAAGCTCATTTTGCGCTCTTCTCCTCTTATACCCCTTTTTCTTCCCTCGCTCTCCCGCTCCCTTTTTCTTTACCCGGCCGCCCAATTGGAGAAGGGGCGCAGCACGAACGCGCGCGCGACTTTAATTCGTGCCGGGGCTTAATGCTCTCCCGCATTCCCGCGGGAAGGACCAGCTCATTAAACTCCGGTCTCGGCGGCCATAGTTTTCTCGTTATTCTTCATTGTCACACACGCACACACACAACGGGACGATGGTACGAAGAGAGAACACATATATATGTATATGCAAAGAAAGGCGAATGAGAGGAGGAAAGGCAGGGGCGGAAGGAAAAAAAGAAGGGAGGGGGCATATGGATGGGAAATGAGAGTCGAAATCCCTCGAAGGAAGGAGCTTCCCTTGGGAATCGGGGCGGCCGCGCAGTCATCATCGAAATAACCGAACGCGCCGCAATATGCAGAAGAAACCCTGGGATGGAGGATATGAAGAAGGAATAGAGAAAAATGACGTCGCCCCTGTGCGCCCCAAGGACACCGCAGGCAAATCATAACTGGGTCTGACGTGGAGGCGGGTTCTATGTAAAATTCACGTCGGCCCCCCTCACCCTTCCTTTTCGGTTTCATCTTCCTTTCGACCCACCCCTCGTCTTTTCTTATCGCCCGAGGCAGGCGCTTTCTTGGCCCTCTCCTTTCACTTCAGTTCGGGAGGGAGCAAGACAGAGGGGCTCTGGGGACCGGCCCCTGCATTTGCATGAATAGCGAGCGAGTGCGCGTGTATAAATGTACCTACCTGACTTTTTCGCAAAAATGGCCGGAAGGGTTTCTTTTCTCCTATCGGCCGAATTCCCCTGGGACCCTGCGTGGTGGCAGAGTTCGACTTGAATAAGCAAATGAAGTTTCGCCCCTCCTCCCATTTTCCTTGCCGGAATAATGTGATCCTCTCAGGACACAAGGGGGGGGGATGAGTTGGATTGAAACTTTTCTTCCAATTTTAAGAGAAAAGGACATTCGGCATGGTTCGGAAGAGAGAAAAGATCTGATGAGAGAGAGAGAGAGGTTTAAAAAGCTGAATAGATTGGCTCTAGTCCGGAAGAATATATATTTTAATCAGAGGCGGATTCTAGTGTGGAGGAAGCTTAATGTAAATTCTATATTTGTTTTCTTTCAGTTCCAGTTCTGCATAATTTTCAAAAATATATAATACATTTATGTTTTACTTCTATGGTTAATTCTTCCCCTCTTTTTTTTTAAATGCATATCTTCAACACATCAACTTTGATAAAAATGCTTAAAATAAGCAGAGGTAACATACAATAACAAACGTAAATAAATAACAAGAACTCATTTCAAATACCAAAAAATATTTTTAAAACTTAGGAAGATAAAAATTTTAAAAAAAAGATTTTTTTTTATCAATTGCTTTAACAACTCATACAATCCATATCATCTCAATAAATCAAAATCTACAACTTGAATTTCTGTTGCATGTTCGTTCATCGCATGGGGTAAAAATTAATTTTTTGTTCACAAAATGCTTATCCCCCCCCAAAATGCAATTAAATTTTTAATATTTGTACAATTTTAAAGAAAACCTTACTTATAAGCTATTTTAAAGAGTACTATACAAAACACAATCAATGAACATTGCCTAAATAATTCATCCCAGTGCTCAGTCATGCAATAATATTTCTGAAAATTACCAGCATTTGTAGTTCTAACTTTTATTGTTATTGTTTCAAATTTTCTCATGCATAATTCTTTGATGACTACATTATAATGAAAGTAAAAAGGTATGATAAATAATGTTTGCCTTTATATTAATCGTTAAAAAAACGTTAACTAGAAATTATTGATAGAAAATAGAAATAAATGCGGAGTATACTGCCTTAAAAATTGTGAAGAGTAATAAAACGCCGGATCGACATTTCAAGCAAATTCTTGAAATAAAAGGATAAATATTTAAAAAATTTTAAACAAAAACATAAAATATACAAATATGTTTTAAATTATGCGAAGAAAATTTTACGAGAAGGATATTCTGATGAGAGTGAATATTAACGTAACACTTTTCAGCTACTAGAGGGCTATTGGCAACAGACCTCGTAATTTTAAACCATGGTCAAGTGACGAGGACGACAACTGAGATAGCACCAACCACTCCTCCTAACTCCCACACCACACCAACGGGAAGACGTTTGAACCCCGACATATTTAGCGAGCATCGGCCCCCTTTGCAAGGCGGGTCCAGTGGTACTAGGCTCGAGCTCATAACACGCTAGGCCAGGAGTCCGTTACCTTGACCACTAGGCTACCGCGGCCACAGTGATGAGAAAAGTACTCAGAGAAACTTTTAAGCCGACTTGATTTATAAAAACTCATTCACATTAAGGTAAACTTAAAGGCACTTACATAGTGAAATACGAGAAAGTCATGACTTCAAAGTAAAGATGGTTTTATAAAAAATTGAGAAATTATTACTCAACTTTAAGATTATATTTATAACAAAGAAGTCACATACAGAAGTTAACGATCAAGTTAGAAGAAGTTGACGCCAAGATTACGATCAGCGATAATCATCGAGTGCATAAATAATTAAAAATTGCGGGTTTTTTTATTGTGTACATTTTGAAAAATTTCTAGAAGGCCTCTGCGATAAAACATATCTGCGAGCATCTCATCAACTTTTAAAGATAAAGAAGTAGTATCTCTTTTCATGCAAAATATATTAAATGGCACAAACAACCCATACTCATAAAGTTCTTATGTTTCCATTAAATAGGAAACAACTAGATTTTTCTCATGCATTACAACATAATCACCAGCTATAAATTAAAAAAATATTCAAAAGATACCACACTTATATAATCATCCAATGGAATCCACAGTTTCATCTGAAATTACAAAAAGCAACTTTGAATAAGATATTATGCAGGATCAAAGTGACCAACCATAATGGGATAAAATTCGAAGTTTGTATTACCTGCCGTTAGATACTGCGGCAAAAGGACCATGTTTAACGCAATTAATAAGGTGACCAATTTTTTTACAATGAAAAGGAGAAAGAAAAATTTTGAAAAAATTACAACGTAAATATATGAAACATTTTATCAATTCAAACATAAATACGCTAATTACTCTTACATTCCTATTAATTATTTACTCAAACGAGTAATTTTTCATTGAATGACTTTTGTCAATATATCATTTTTTTTAACACATCGGATATTTCGAAGCAAGAAACGTCCTTCATATTGAGCTTTATGGTAAGTACTGCAGCTGAAATATCAACATTAAATCTTGATTTCTCACTTGTCCAAAAAACATTAACAATTGAAAAAACTCTCCTAACTGCTGCATTACTTCCAGGACAGCACAACGTAAATTCAACAACTTAATTTTCATATGGAATGTGCTCCTTTTTGAAATGGTTAAGTATTTCCACCCAACTTGTGTAGAACAATTTCAGCATGCTAATTTTCCAGTTGTTCTAATTTATTAGAATTTAAATATATACATTCAGTCTTCTAATTTCTTCAAACAAACAATTGTCATAGATTATAATATCAGAATTTTTTTTTTTTTTTTGATAAAAACTCAATAGTTTTCCAATCTGCCAAATTTACTTGAGATGAATTCAAAAAAAGCCATTGAAAACTAATTATTTCCTGTGGTATTTCAGACCATTCTTCAACATATTAGAAATATGTTTGCTTCAGCTCTGAATACAGAGATTAACAGATTAGTTTTAAAATACTGAAAAGGAGGACAGATAGAAGGAGACTTTTTGAGGAAGGATAGAACCTATAAAAGAAGGACTGTCCTCCCTAAAGAAGGAAGATTGGTCACCTAAAATTATTCATATTCTCTTTCTGACTAGAAGCTAGCTCACTGACCACAGCAGGTGTTTTAATCATTTTGTATCTGGCAATGTCGACTCTGAAGAGACATGACTGGCTAAATCAAATGGAACATTATGTTCTATAAGAAAAGGTGTTAACAGGACATCAGTCCTGTCCCATCTGACTAGAATTGTTCTTGAAAAAAAAAATACGATTTTGAACTGCAGTTTCATTTCTCATTTGCGACGAGCTTTGGAGTTTTCAAACGACGAGTAATATCATATCGGTCACCGTGATAAATGCATATGTCAGCACTACATACGTCACAAAATACCTATCTACTTTTTGGGATGCGTTTATACCAGAGGTTCCCAAACTTTTTTGTCTCGTAGATCCCTTGCCATGTTTTTCGGTTTGAGGTAGACCCCTGCTTAACTAATATTGAATTTTTGTAAATTTATCAACTTAAATTCTTTTTAATCGCTGGTACTACTGCTTCTACTTTAAAAGAACTAATTTTCTAACTGTAAGGAAATATAGTGTTTAAAATGAAAAATAAATGTTAATTTATTTAATTAAAATTAATTAATAAATAAAACTGTTAAATAAACTAACTAAACAACAAACAAATTATTTTAATGGGAGGGATAAATCTGTAGCACTACAATATCAAATTTTCAACATTTGGTATCAATCTCTCCTCTCTCTCTTGTCTGGTTTAATTTTAAATCTCCTCTTTTAGTAGTGTCCAGTTTTTTTCTTTCTTTCGAGATGGGCAACCACGCTGAAATTCCTTCACTCTAGGAAAAGCAAGGGAAAACTTCCTCACAATATTCCATAAGTCGAGACATATAACAGATTTAACTTTTTAAAGCCAAAATTGCTGGCATCCGTTTCTAAACTTCAAGATCTTCGTTAGTGCCTATAAGTTCCTATTGTAATTTGACATTTTTTTTTTCGATCTGACCATATGAATTCATTGCCTACTGTGGTATTGCCATATAGTCAAAGCTTTCTCAAACCTGGTTTCAAAATCTGAATAAAAGGCATTTAAATGTTAAATGTAGGTTCTGATAAATTGCGTGTGAGAAATTTAGAAAATTCTGGACCTCTAGTATTATATTTCTTTATCTTAAATCAGGAAAGAAAAGCGGAAAGGGTTCTTGTTTTAATAAAATTTATGCTGTCCCCTTGTAAATGCAAATTAACCTCATTAAATTTAATAAATAAATCTGTTAAATAGGTAAAATTTGGTTTACACGTGATTATAAATTTTCTTTTAAAGTTAAAGTTACGATCTAGTTTAATGAGAGCCAGTATCACATAGACCCCCTACTAACACCCCATGGATCCCTGGGGGTCTATATAGACCACTTTGGGAATTACTGGTTTATACAATCGAATTCCTAAATGTAACAAACTTTACAGTACGTTTAAAAGTATACCATTCCGTCCGTGTTGGTCATTGTGGTAACAACCCACGGAAACAAAATCTTTTGGAATATGAAATGTAGGAAATACAAACTCGAGTGCAAAGCATGAAACGAGTGTAGTTGCAGAATATAAATAGCAACAAAGAAAGAAAAAACTAAAAATGATTTGTTTAACAACACCGCGCATATACGAATGAGGAACCAATAGCTAACGAAATACGATATGCAGGAAGGGCAAACTCCATAGTATTTAAAAAAACTTAATAGCTAGGAGTTTTGACGGTTTTCGTCTATCTATTTTTCCGTCGTAGTGAATATAAAACGATAAATAAGAGCTGTAGGGGAAAAAAACGGCGTATGACAGAAATTTTTGCGAAAATGCATAAAAATAAACGATCTAAGCGTAATGAAAGCCCGCGAAGCATAAATTTTAAGTGCAAGTTGGCTGGTATGGTAAATATACGCTCCTTCATATATCGGATTTTAGAAAAAATTTTAATATCAATAAGTACATACCTGTTCAAAAAGCATGACCAGACTGGTCATTACGTCCTGGTCAACCAAAGCTTCGGAAACTGTGTAATCACCACATGCTGCGAGATTCCTGTGAACAGAGAGCAGAAAAACATTTTTTCTGAAACCACTGAAAAAACTTATCTAATTTCGTTTATATAAAATAAATTATCGAAGAAGACAGAATGATTCTAAATTACAAAAAGAACAAATTTTATGGAATAGTAGCATAAAAAAAAGAAGCATTTTATTTTATAAAAGAAATATACAAAAGTGGTATCGAATTTGTGTGTGTGTGCTTATTTTATAACAGATATATAAAGGAATCAAATGTAACAAGTTTTTTCACGTTGGATTTCAGTGCAAAACAGATGAAGGGTAAGTGTTTATTAAATTAGCACTATAAAACAACACGAGGGCTAAAGACGAAGGACCTCGTTCAAGTGACGAGGACGACATTTGAGTTATATATCACTCCCTTCTCTTAACAACCATGCCACGCCAAAGGGGAGGACTTAACAAAAGTTGGGTACAACCCAGTATGGAAACATGTATCCAAGAGAGGATTATCTTCCAATGACTCTTTTTTTTTTAATGTACGAGTATACAAAAAAGGTGCCTTAACAAGAAAATTTATTTTTTTTTCTCAAAATTGAATATATAGTAAGCAATTCTAGAAATTTTAGAATATTCCAATTCTTTTAACAGTTAACTGTGACGCCTCCGTTTGAGAGCGCACAACTATGCGTGCCCCGGAAATCAAGCGATGACGTGTAAACTCGTCAATCATAGAGTGTCGCTGTTAAAGTATTAGATCAAAAAAAGATAGGTTTACTTTATAAAATCGCCAATTTTGTTATTAATACTTATTTATTTAGTTAACATATATTACATACATATTACTCGAAAAACGCAAGAAAATAAAATACATATACAGGAAAGAATTTAAATCACTTCTGTGATGTGGTGTTTACCGAAACAGGGTACATAATGGGATTTCGCAAATAAAAAAAAATCAATAAAAATAATTTTTTTTTAAAAAAACGAGCTTATGCAAACTTATACGCTATTTCAACCGTTGTATGCGGGGACGTATGAGTTCATCTTAAATTTTAAATATTTTTTATTTATTTGTTTTGCTCCAGCCTGGTTTCAGAATATTCTAAACAACTTAAAATTTGAGAAAATGTTTAGTTTTTTTTCAAAAATTACAATTTAAATAACCAATGGTCACTACTTTTTTCGCATGACGAGTATACTAGTCATGATACAAAATGCAGCAACTTCTCTATGACGAGAAAACTCGTCAGTCACAGTTAACTCGTTAAAATACAGAAATCCTATAAAACAGTAGAAAACACATATATAATTAATTTTTAAAAAAATACTTGTGTGTTTTTCCTTCCACTTTCATGTTTTTAACCTTAAAATAAATAAAAAAGAGGAATAATCAATATATATATTACAAAAGCAAGGGCACGATTTGCGTGCCGTTAAAACTCAGAAACGAGTCCCGGTACGATCAAGAAAGTTATACGGTGTAGTAGTCCTCTATTCCACATCTATGACGAAGGTTCCCGTTTTTACCTGAATCGACCCCTAAAGGGCGTTGCGAGGGCTTATGGGGCGCTATACATATAGACTTATTCTTGAAGCTTAGCAGGCGCTTTCCTTTCATGGAGTAGACATACGCTGCCACCCATCCGATATAATGGTTAGTGACGATGATTGATGTCCCGTAGGGCATGGGTTCGAATCCCGGAGAAGCTACTGATGTTTGCAAATACGTAGTCCTTTGCGGCATGGGGGTACTCTAAAAAACCGTCGAGCCACACTCGTGAGGTTGGTGGAAGGGGAAGAGAGGTGGGAGGCCTTTGACCCTCCCAGGGTGCTCGACTTCAAAATTGCGGTGGAACCGAGCCAAATCGCACTGTCACCAGAATGGTGCTCAAAAGCTACGGTTAACGACAGGTATACATCTAGACCTTTGCTACGATGAATTTCGTGGACCTCGACCAGGCACCGTAAGACAGGTGATATTACTAACAGCAACAAAAGCACAAAGCACTAACAGCAACAAAGCAGAGATACGCTACAAAAAGGGATTAGTGAAAATCGACCCACAAGGCGCGTTGCGAGGGGTTAAAAGGCGTTATAGATAAATAATAAGTGCACTCACTACAAATTATTCTACACTTTTCTATACATAGTTTTGTACCGGGTTTTACTCTCCTTGCAATTCAGCTATTACATCAAAAATAATACTTTTTTTTATTTTTAAAAAATTAATCCGTGCGAAGAACGGGTACTTTAGCTAGTTTAATATAAAAAAATAAAATGTTAAAAATATTTTCACTGACAACATTTAAAAAAACCCATTAAATGGTGTTGTTAACAGAGTAGCTGTCAAATAACAGAAGAGGAATATTGATTGGATAAAAAAAGTCTTTGTTATATATTTCCACTTTGCAACAATAAATTTCCACAGTAAAGGAGGGAAAACAAAGAGTCCAAGAAAACTAATTACTAAGAAAAATCAAAAAGCATTTATTTATACCAAAATCCCTTCCAGATCTATTTTTATCTAAACTATTTTCAACCATTGTTAATTATAAAAAAATTTGGTACTGGCAATTTCAGCTCCTTGGAATTAATCCAACAATGAGAAGTTAGATAGAAGATTTTTTTAATTAAAATTAAACAAAATTGAAATTACAACTCGCAGTTGACTTTTGTCACAAGAGGAAAGAGGAATCGCATTCCTTCACTCTTAAAGAAAATTTTCTTTCTTACAAATGCCACACACTACAAATAGCACCTATGCCATTAGTGTACGTGCTCTTCAATATTTTCCGACATTACAATTAAAGCTTTTTAGTGCAGGGCACACGTTCAAATAGTCTTAGGCTAACCAGAGTCACAGAGAGTATATTCAAGTGAGTCGGCGGTACCAATTCGGTAGAAATTGGACCTAATATAGTCACGCCTTATCAAAAGTCTAAAAAGAACTACAGCAGAGCCTTAGGAACCCAGGACGGGTGTTCGTTTCAAGATTGCCCAGTTCTTGTCCTTCGACATTACTGCAGCTTTCATTTTAAAACTATACTTAAAGATCATATTAGTAAAAAGATACAAAGAATTAAAACTTGATAGCAGCCCCCCCCCTCGAGGTGCACTCTGGGTAACGCAAAATCTGTTGCAACTTTACCACTTCTCCGGTGTTCTTTAAGAAAAAATAAAGAAACAGAAAAACAGTGTAAAATAACAAACAGGAGAAATCGGAATTTATTTTTTCATGATTATCCATACTTCTACGAGCTGAAATACACGTGTTGTAAACAAATTACATTTTTAACAATAAGAAAGAATTATCACAAAATATGATTTTGAAAACAAATAAGAGTGCAAAAAAGAGGGAGCGATTTAGTTTATTTGGGGAAGGTGGTGGTGGAGAGTACAAAGATTAAAATTTCTTCAAAAACAGCGGGTTTTTTACATGTTAAAAGGAACATTAAATGTCATGTGTGAGAAATTTTTTAAACTTTAATTTGAAATCAAATTAATCTATATTTAAGATTTAAAGAAATAACTATAAAAAAAAAGTATTTCAAAAACTAAAACAGGAACGATTGTCCAGTGCAGCGATGGGAACAACTCCTGCCCACCAATAGGTTGTACAATTCCAATTCAAAACCTAAAAATTACCAATTAACGTTACACCCTGAAGTCTTACGAAAGTTATTGGAGACAGACTTCGCAATTTTGAACCATGATTAAGTAAAGAGAACTGTACTTGAGCTGGAACTCTACTATTCACACTTCCACACCAAGACAACATGAGGACTTTCGGCCACGGTAATGCATATCAATCCCGCTACACATGCTAGCTCTTTAGTGCCATCAGGATTCGAACCTATTACTCGACAGGAAATTAGAATAAACAAAAAGGCAATGCATTGTGCAATAAAAGTTATAGTATCTGGAAATATATGATGTTAGTCAATTCCAAAAAAAGGCTCAGGGGCTCGCTTTTTAGTAGTACAGGTGTCAATCCTGAGGTGTGTATTTTTTTTTACTTAAATGTCTTTGGTAAATACGGGCTTCACGAACCGGGTACCTAGTGACCCTTCTTTTTTTGACCTCTTTCTTGTCATTCAATTCTTCTTTTTTCTTTTTCTCTTCGTTAGACCAGATATTAAACAATGTTGGCGCAGTATAGCGAAATCGGCTCTTGCGCAATAAAAAATCACTCACCAAAAAAAGGGGACGAACGAAAAAACTACAATGTGTGTTCAAAATACACTGACGTAAATGTGTGCAAAGAATTGATAGAAATTTTAATAAAAATTATTGACATTAATCCAAAAAAATTAAATATTTAGTACTGGGATGATGTGTTTTTTAACAATGATTTAATATGTTTGTGTTTTCCACAATCATCAAGGAATCCGTGTTTGGCCTTTGATTATCTTTTTTTATTATTATTAATATCGCATTTCGAAGATACAGGAGGGTTACTGGCAACGAACAACAGGCAAGTACGCAATAGAGAATTCATTGCTTACATTGTCGAGTCACGGGTTCGAAACCTAAAATTAGAGAACTATCGCGCAAAGGAACCGATTTACTTTGAATCATTCGTAGTTCCAAGTCCCCCAGTTGGCGTATTGTGAAAGTTTGGAGAGAGGGTGTCAGTTCACACAGATGTCGTCCTTGCCACTTGAAAGTGATTCAAAATTACGAAGTTGTGAACCATGGTCAAGTGACGAGGACGATATCTGAGCTGGCACCCCCTTTCCTAACTATCACACTGCACCAACAGGAGGACGTTTGAGCCCTCGACAGATTTAACATGCATCGTTCCCCTACACGGGGGGTTTTCAGTGGTACTGGACTCGAACTCATGACACGCCAGCAACGAGTCCATTACCTTGACCACTAGGCTACCATGGTCTCGTGTTGCGACGAAAATTAAAATTAAACTCAAATCTATTTTAAAAGAATAACAAGCTTGTGCACATAAACAGACATCAAAGGTCACCATTGCCACCCATCCGTGTATAAGTGTGTCAAGATTTTTATCAAGAATATTAAGTCGGGAAGGGATGTTTCAAAATCTTGTGGGTCCGCAATGTCAGACACGAATACCATAAATGCGGGGGGGGGGACGGGCGATTAAAAGTTGGCCTAACATTATTTTGAAGGGAAAACCTTAAATTTAACGAAGCAATTAAAATTATGAGGATATGCAATTTTTTAAAATTTTAGTGACAAGTATTTAAATTATTTAGAATGGGAAAAAACATGTAACTGTTGAAAATTCCATATAGTTATCCAGAAAAACAGAACCAGCTAAAAAATCTATAAGCACTATTTTAAACAGAGCTAAATTTAACAGTCACAAATGATTTCAATATCTTCTGAAACACTCATATACCATAGCTATCTCAATATCACAAGTAAATCACGCTTGTGTAAAGAGATGTGAGAAATAATAATTCAAAACGTTCTTTTCAGACTGGTTTCACAGGTGTCACGTTTTGAATTCAGGATGACGCCCCATGCGTCACTGCGTTTATAACGTGTTAAAACATTTACAACAGAGAGTTGAAACGTCTTTACTCATGACTAAATATCAAGGGGGGGGGGGAGGAAACATTTTCTACGACTTTCAAGCTCAGCACGGGAAATTTTTTTAAAAACATATAACACTTTCTATTTTTTATTTTTAAAGCTAACTATTTAACAAATCTTGACGAAGTTAAAAGGTAAAAAGGTGCAAATCATTAAAGGATATTTAAAATTACAATCCAAAAGCACAGAAACAGACACACAAAATAAACGTAAGAATTATTTTTATAAAAATTTTATTTCGAAAATTTTTTAATAAAATGGAGCAATTATTTCGAACTACCGTAAAATCCACCGTATAAAGCACACCTATATTTTCAAGCTGCGATTTTTAGTTTTTAGGCATATTCGCCGTACAACGCGCACCCTTTTTTTTACGAAGAAATCTGAAATGTACGTGTGCAAAGCTCTTATGTTTTAAAGTCATTTATTCGAGGTATTTTTCAAACTTTAGAAAAAAAAATAATATACTTCTAGAACTATATACAACTCTTTAAGTTCATAAGGAATGTCATTTCTTTTAAATAAACGATATTTCGATATACGTAGAAGTTTAATTTTTTAATACTTATCTTTTACTTTGCTTTTGAAGCTATCATTTTTATACCCGGCGTACAACGTGCATCCGTGAATTTCGATCTTATTTTTTAAGTTAAAAGTGCGCGTTACATGCCGGATTTTACGGAAATTTAATATTGCCAATTGCAAATAAAAAATATGGTAGTGTATAGTATCTGCTATTTATATTTGCACATAGAATCCCCCCCCTCTTTCACATGGGGCTGCAGATTGGTATTTACCACTGCAGATCCAGTACATTGCCCGGGAGCTGGTGCACATTTTAGTGTGGCTCAATGAAGGTGGAACCAATTGCCACAATATAATTTTGAGTGAGTGATTTTGGGGTTTATTGGCGCAAGAGCCGATTTCGGCTATACTGCGCCAAACATTTGTTTTAATATCTGTGGTCTAGACGGGAAGAGAAAGAAAGAATGAATTGAATGACAAGAAAGAGGGTCGAAAATAGAGAAGGATCACTAGGGTACCCCGAGTTCGTGAAGCCCATGTTTATCAAAGACAGTAAACCCCGTGGGAAAAGGAAAAGATCGCTAGGGCACCTCGGGATTGTGACACCCGTACTCACCTAAAGAAGGTGAGCCCCCTGAGGGGAAATATAATTTTGACGTCCAGTTTCCTCCTCAGAGGGAGGTACCCTGAACTTTGACGATGCGAATTTGTACTAAGAATTTAATTTTGCAGAGAGCACCCAAGCCAAACAAACACTTGAGGGATCTTTAACAGTGGCGTAGCTAGACCCGAGAGGGCCCCCGCATCAAAATTTCTTGCACATCTTTTTTGGGGCCCGTATCATTGATACGGATGATACGGCGGTAGCTGCGCCCCTGATTTTTAACTTGCTGCATAATCATACGATAAGGACACTGTCAATTTTTTTGCATCATGAAAATCCACCGACTTGGGCCGCGATCGAACTCGCAAATTTAGCGTCTAACCAACTACGCTACCCAGCTGGTTATCTGCACATAGGATACATATATTAAAATACAATATTTATTTTAGACAAGTTATATGCAATCGTTAGTCGTGAGTAAGAGTGCTGATACCACCAAAGACCCGTCGTGTAGAAAGGTCAACGCATTTTCAATCTGTCGAAAAATTAACAGTCCTCACGTTGTAACGGTATGGAAATCGAGGAGTAAACTGCCAGCTCAGATGTCGTCCTCGTCACCTAACCATGGTTCATGTTAGTTGGAGCAGTCCGTGTTGTTTCAGAGTCCAGCGTTAATAAATAATCCATCAAACAACTCTAAAAGCAAATTACATATTTCCCTCTACTTCTTTTCATTTAAGGAGTACTTGATCGAAGTTTAAAAATTCGTAACAAATTAATTACATTGATTACGATGTTAAACACTTAAGGCAGCCAATCTGTTTTTTAGATATAATATTCCAAAACCTTTGCGTTTAATTTGCCATTTTTATAAAATATAATATAAAATTCCTCCTTAAAGAATTTCTGTGAAATTTGATTTTTTATTAACGTAGCACAAAGTAACGCGAAGGCTATTGACGACGGACCTCGTAATTTTGAACCTCGGTCAAGTGACGAAAACGACACGGAGCTGGCACACCCACCACTCTTCAAACATCTACACCACTCTAATGGAAGAACTTTCAGCCTCGACACATTCAATGTGCAACGTGGCACCATGACTCGACAACCCCAACCACAATTTCACGACCATGACCATACAGCTACCGTTGCACATTATTTCTGTGTAAAAACTGCCTCACATTAAAAGTGAGTGAGTGAATATTGACGTCGCACTGTTCAGTAACATGAGGACTTTTGGCGACGGACCTCGTAATTTTGAACCATGGTCAAGTAACGAGGACGACACCTGAGCTAGCACCTCCTCTCCTAACTATCACACCACATCAACGGGGCTTCTCATTAAAGGAAAACTGCTACTGTATACATGAAATTCAAACGAATTTCCATTGAAAAAAAGTCAGCATTTTATTTAACGAGGAGGCGGGATACTCTTTTTGAGATATTTTTCACCTGTTTATTTTCTTTTACCGAAAAGGATACAAAAAAATCTAACTATGCGCAACTACAATCAATTTACTAGAATATTTGAATTAAATGAAGACAGTACTGATTATCCTAAAAGGTATCTAATATTTAAATATTTTATAACTATCTTTTTTTTATAAGCATTTCCTCCCCTCTAAGATATAGAACAAAGCATACCTAAAAATCAAATAAAGAGGATACATTATTGTACGCATGCGGATCTTTGAAACCTGTTTTGCAAGAAGTTCAAAGTTCATTATGCACTATTCCTACTCAGTATCAAGCGATATTTTAAGAAATGAGCGTCAGTTTTTGCGTCTGAAGAAAGATGCAAAAGAATCATTACGATGACTCACAACCGAAGCTAAAACACCGAATGAAATGACGCAGCAAACAGAAATAAATAATGAATTGATCAAAACAGTGGACCTTCAGCTGGCCAATGCACCTTTTGATAGAGGCCTTCATAGAATCGGATCGTATTTTTGTACATTTTTAAGGTTTATACATTATGAATGTATAAAAAATTCTAAAGTCAAGTTTTTTTATTGAATCGTGCTTTGTAATATAGAGATCATTGGCACAATAAATCTCGGAATCTTCCTTTCTTAAGAATTTCCTAATTTCCTCATTATGAGACGAGACACGAATAATTCAATCAACTTTGGGGTGTGCTTTCATATACGTCGCAACTAAAAAGCAACACGAGGGCTCTGGCGACGAACCTCACAATTTTAAACCACGATCAAGTGAAGAGAAACTAAGCTGGTATCTTACTTTCCTAAATTCCACACCACGCCAAGGAGGGCTTTGAACCTCGACAGATTTAACATGCATCTGCCTCTACACGATTTCAGTAGCTCAGGGCTCGAACTCATGACACGCCGGCCACGAGTTCGTGACCATAACCACTAAGCTACCGCTATCTACATGGGAAGAAAGCTATTAAATTTACCTTCGATAATACAAAAATACTATGTGTACCTCGTTAAAAATAATTTCAAAACTCCTAGTGAGGAAAGGATTATACAAGAAAAACTTTTTTTTAAAAAAATCATTTGATGTTAAAGTTTTTTGATTTTTAAAAATATAATTTGGAGCTAGTTCTTCAATTAAAAAAAAATTGTTACCTTAATAGAAGCCTCTCCAACATAAAATTGATGAATACCTGATAAAAACAATTCCAATAAAATAGCAGTCAATTTTTGTTCATGCATTCAATTTTGTTTTGAATTATGGTCAAGGTAGAGTAAAATGAATGCTCTTAATTCTAAAGCATGTCAAGTGACGAGGAAGATACCAGAGCTGCTATCTCCTTGTTCTAATTTCCATGCATAGATTTGAAGAACAGTTCATTTAACAAGCGATAACCTGAATTATTCCGCAAGACAGATAAGCGGTATATTGGACCCGATACTCGACTTGAAATTCATCGGGTAAGAAGCTCGATAAACGTGCAGACTTCCATTTCACGAACCTCTTTCTGGAACCAAGAACAGTAGAATATTGAAAAATGAATCTCTATTTAACGAATTTTCCTAATAACGAACTTTTTATTGGGATTTAGCGACTTCGTTAAATAGAGGTCCGGATGTATTCATCCCATATAAATGTGTCTTTATTTATATATATATATATATAAATGTGTTTTTTTAATAAGTTTTTAGTACAAGAGAATTCCGCGATTACTTTTTGATGCGTTCTTGCAATTTACTAGAAAAGTTATTTGCGTATTACCCTACAAAACTTTATCAGTTTTACTCTAACCCTTGATTGAAGAATAAAAGAAAACGCAGAATTACATCAAAGCATGCAAACATTTGGCAAAGGACCTCGTTATTTTGAAACTCGATCAAGTGACGGCGACACTTGAGCTCTGTCTGTGTGTGCCCCTCTCTCCTAACATCCACCTCTTCAATGACACAAAGGCTCGGACCCATGACACGTCGGACACGAGCTCGAGATAATGACTACTAGACTACTGCGGCCACCTGCAAGCATTCAAACTTCGATAGCTAAATTACGCTTTTGAAAATTCTTATAAAGATGTTGCAAAGCCTTACGAAAAGAAAACGTCGAATAAACATAGTTGATTATAAATGTAAAACAATAGAAAATTATAAACGTATCGAAAAAAGGTACACAGTGTTCAATGACGTGAAATTGCTTCATTTTTCTATTAATTGGCATAATCTATTAAGCCAGTAAGTAAAGTAAATATTTAAAAAAGGCTTTTTTTATAAACACCCTAAAAATGTCGATCACAAAAAGTACCGTAAAAGGTCTTCACACAATTTGAATTTCAAATTTCACAACTACTTTTCATCATCTTACAGAGAGAGATTTTAAAAATATATTAATCAAAAATGTGTAAATAAACACTTATAGCTGTTCGTTAAGCTAATGGATTGACAAATTCTATCATCCAACCCGGAAGCAAATCATTTCGACGAGAGGAAGGGGGGGGGGGTAAACTATTTCGATATTGTGCCTAACCGGCATCACATCCCTTTTAAATGGTGTACAGTCTGTTTATCGAGCATCTCATCTCTAGATTCCCTTCTCTTCTGGGAGATATGGATATCCAAGAAACTTTTTGGAGCGCCACCTGACCAAACATGTTGCCAAACCCCGCGGGCTGGAAGTTGGTTGTAGGAAAAAGTAAAAAAAGGACAGCGAAAGCAAACGCGGCCCTATCGAAGATGCAAAAGTCACAAAAATCTTACTATTTCTCCGTTTTCCCACACAGACCATGCAGATCTGCCTCTCGATCCATTAGCAATGTATTTCCCCCGGTGACACAGCCTTCCAGGCTCGCAATACATCAAGACGCACTCCCGTTTCTCCACGGGATTTTATGCACCGCTGGTGCGGCAAATAATGCTTCAGAAGAGAACCCCCTTCCTTCTGACTCTTCCATTCCTTTTTATTTGGATTTTTAAGTCTCCGTGCTTTGATAGAGTGCCACATGTACGCGGTGTCGCAAAAACTTGGGGAATTCCAGGGTTTCGCCGGACTTTGGGAAAGTAATTTTTTATGAAACGCTCACACACGTGAGTGTGTGTGTTCACTTTCCTTCTTTAAGGCAGGCTTTCACGACGATGATGTTGGGACTTCCAAAAGCTTTGGGCTCGCTCGAACTTGGGGTAATTTTTCTTCTGCTTTGAAATATGGAAATGTTTAGCTTTTAGGCTACCAGTTGGTCATCTTCTGTTATGGACAAGCGACCGTTTCAGCATATGACTATTTCTGGAGGGACTGGATACATGTACCTCCTTCATCAATGCGGAGTGTGAAACTTAGTTATAAACTTTTTGTGGGACTTTTCTAATTTTTATATGTGCTTAGGAAGTTATAAATTAATTAATACATGTTTACATTGAAATCAAATAAACCCCAACAGGTCAACTAATGCAAACATTTGAGATAAATTACTTTATTTCAATTTATTTTTTTTTCTTTATTTTTGGGAGAATGAAAATCGCAAAACACGAAACTGATGAGACTGGAAAACCTTTTTAGATAAAAGAATTTCGTGTTAAAGGATGTTACAAGGAAAAAATATATATACTAACAAAATTAAGTTTATTAGAGTACATTTGATTTATATAGATATGTATATATGCATGTATTTTTTAAATGAATGAAACAAAAACATTCACAAGAACTTAAAGAAATTTAATGCGAAGTTTTTAATTTTTTGAAAAACAAAACATTTATTGGGTTTTTGGAAAATAATCTGATATTTTTCTTCGAATTCCTTTTTTTTAGTATCAAATTGTTCGATATCGTCCATTTTGTTATTCATTTTACCACTGGAATGTGCGTCTAAATAACTGTTCATACTTTTCATGACGTTCCTCCTTTCGGATGATGTGAGAACAAGAACTGCATTATTCGTTTCATTTCCCTCGCCGCATTTCCTCTACATCAAATATATTTTTTTGAGCTTTAAGCAAAATGTGTTCGTTTGCCATAATTGTGGCTGTACACACTTATCTATTACAACGAATTTTTCCGATGATACAATAGGACAGTCCAATCCGGCTGGGATTTCCGTATTTTGTTCCTTCACAGAAGGGAAATCTTTTCGTGTTATGCGATTTTCGCTTGGTGTTGAGAGAGAAAAATGCATGAAAATACATAGTAGTTTGTCGAGACCGTTGTATTACTTCGTGTTAACCGATATTTCGTCTTAAGCGTTTTCGAAAAGTAAACGTATTTTACTAAATAAGGTTTAAAACATACGATGTAGATCTGGGATGGGCAATCTTTTAGCTGAAGCGTGCCAAGCCAATCTACTAATATAATTCAGTGCGCCACCGCGATAATACATGCTGAGTTAGAGAATAGAAGTTAATAATGTAGATTTGCAGTTTTATTATACATTAATTTTGCATCATTTAAAGATATTTATTAACATAAAAATAAAGAGCATAAAGTATAACTATTTCTTCAACAAAAATTTTTAAAAGAGTAAAATTGCAATATATTTTTAAATATATTTATTAAAATAAGAAATAGACAACATGAAATACAAGCATTTCCCTTCATTATAGTTAAATGAAAAAAATTAAAAAAATAGAAATAGAAATGTGAACATAGTGCTTGCAACGCTCTACTTTCAAATAGAAAACTCAGGGGTATAATTTTCGACTTACGATTTGAAACGATTCTGTGCATTCAGTTGTTAAAGTTTCTTAGCGGGCATGAAATATTTTTCATACGAGGAAAGATTTTTGATGTGTAACATCTTTCCTCTCGGTTGTTGGATATTTGTGGTAGTGATTTGCTGAAAAGGGACGGAAATGCGTAACAGGAAACCGGGGAAGCGCGCTATTTGATTTGACCAATGAGCGAGCGCGATGGTGTCGATCGACTTGGCCCGTCCCCCCCCCCCGCATTTAAAGTTTTTTTACTAATGATTACCTGTTTTGGGCAGGGGAGGGCTAACACACAAAAATATCAATCCCTATGCTAGTCCTATGGTGCCATTTATTGGATGAAATGGGGTTGATATTAGGGGGATCGAAAAAACTACCTGTTTGGTTCGGAAGTACAAGGACTCGACACCCCTAGATTCCCCCCCCCGGGTCAGCATTTTGCCAATAGGTCGACACCAGAGTCTCTCAATCCACTCGGACCTAGCTCATTCGATCTCTCTGCCTCCATTGTATATTCTCACCGTATTTCTTGCTCATAGGGTTATTCCCTGTATTTTATTTCAACGTTTTAAACTTTTTAAAACTTATTAAACTTTTTTAAATCTGTAATATCTTGAAATGTATTTGAGTCTCTGCTTTGAGTTTTGAACCACAGGTTCCTCTAGGCGAGACCCACCCATTTATCCACTTAGCCCTCTTTTGGTAGGTCTAGGGGAGCTCCAGCACTAAAATATCCCATGTTATTCCTATGGGGTTGGATAAAAAATTTGCCCCCCCCCTTGGAGTTGAGCTAGGGTCTTGATATTTGGAGGTTCGATAGTATTACGTCATATCACGAGATATACGATACGATGATGAGATACGATGCCCACTACAATTTTATTTAACTATTTTAAACTTTTTAAAATCGCAATAACTCTGAGGTTTTTTTGACGTCACACTCGGAATATTCACAGCCCATCCATGTGACCTATCTGACAAGGCCCTCAGCTAGCTACTACACAATAGTTATCACAAGTCTTAGCTCTTCCCCAAATTAAACAAGAATAATATTTTTGATAAAAAAAATTGCATCACTCCTTGTGTTAATTAAATAAAATTTGCATTAAAGATATAATTATTCGATAGAAAATTATTTCCAATCATAGCCGACTAATTTTTTTAGGATTTAAGTTACTATTGCGTATTTACCATTACAACATGTCAGATGTTACACATCATATGCGACTACTGTAAGGCTCGTTCCTTTTTTTTACTTATATATAGCATCAAAAGCGGAAAGCAGAGTATATGCAATTTTCTCTCCTTCAAACAATAAAATCTCTCCATCAATGTCCCATTCAATAATTTACAAAATACCTGTAAATTTATCTTTAGAGTTATCTTTCAGATTTTTTCGTAATTCTGTAAATGTTCATAATTCTGAAGATGTTTGTCCAATAAGGTCCATTACAAATTTATCAACTTCCATGCACCCGAACATTGACAAATTTGAAGAGTAGTGCAGAGTGCCACTGAGAATTGTACCGCGCACCATAGGTTGCCGACCCCTGATGCAGATCTACATCCCTATGTATTTAAGGGTTAAAACGCCCCAAAACTTTTTACAAGGAATACTAAGAAACATATCCTTACCTTAAGCATTCTTTTCTTAAAATTAATATATTAGTTTAAACTGCAAATATTAATGCTTTGGACATGTTTGCCGAAAAAGTTCCATGCATTTTTTTTTCTTAGCATTAAAGAATATTTTTTAAAGTAACATATCGTCTAAAAATGAGAATACCAAATCGCAGAAAAAGCACATTTCAAACAAAAATTATTTACATTTACCCGATTTTTCACTTCGGTAAAAATTTTAAATATTAATAAAGAAACTACTTTCTCTGTTACGCATGCAAAAACATTCAAATATATGGAAAAAAAAGAAAAAAAGAAGAAAGGTCGAGTATGCCTGGATCAATACCATGTTGACGCTTTATTTGAGTGTTGCGCGTGATAAAAATCAAAATCGTTTAAAGATAAGATGCAGGCTTTTATGAGAGAGAGAGAAAAAGACGAGAGTGAAACATTGTTAAAAAAGTGAAGATGTATATTACTCCACAAGGTCACTTAATAACTGGGTTCTTTTTCTTTTTTCCTCCAGAAAGTTGACGTTGACTCATCCAGCCTGCAGGTCGAGTACGACTGTATTGATAAATATATCTTTAACATGACTGAACATGCAGCAGTCATTACTTTGGTGGAAAGAAAAAATCGGGTTAGTTCAAACTACGAAAAGTACTTCGTTTTGATTCATGAGTAAACTTTCAGTTACTAAACAAATTTTCATACTTTTTTATAATAGAAAAATACGAACTTCTTAAATTTTACTTTGCCTGGAACATACCAATACGTAATATACATAATACGTACTTTTTTAATTCTTTAAAAATTTATTTTAATCGTTCTTTGTTACGCATGCAAAAACATTCAAATATATGGAAAAAAAAGAAAAAAGATTTATAAATCTATTTTATAAATTTTAGTTCCGTTCATATCGCGGGTACACTTAAAAATATCACTAAATTTCGACAACACGGTAAAACACATAAAAGTTACATTTTCCCACAGGATAATGAAGGAATCGTGCCCTGATAGACTAACTGTTTATTGATATCATACTCTGAAGCAATACTAAGGCTATGAAAAATAGTTGCAAAATCAATCAATGAAGGATTATATTGGTTACAAATACCATAATTAGCGACGGACTACGAATTTTTCAGCCACGGTCAAGCGGCGAGGATGACACCTGACACTCCGCCCTCCAAACTTTCACGCCATGCCAACGTGAGGATTTGCGCCTCGACGGATGGTGCATCAGCTCCTCTACAAGGGGGATTTGTAGTACTGCCCAGGCTCGAACCCACGATACGATAGAAACAACGCTGGCCATAAGGTTCGCGACCATGACCACCCACTTGGCCACTAAAGATATTATATATTACCCTGAAACTGTTATTTGATTGAACCAGGGTCTATAAACTTTTTAGCTTAAGGGTCACACTAGATCCCAATGGCTAAGATCTAAGTAACTATACTGTAGTTTTGAAACACGCGCAAATTTTCGTTTAGAGAGTAGCCAGCAAGTGTGAGGTGACTACATTTCCGGTAGATATTGCTACAGGAACATTGTGTAAATTTTTAATCTCATTTCTCAGATTTTGAAGCAATTACAAATGACACCTCAAGATTTTCCAAAATCCCTTGTCTAGAACTTAAAAAGAAACCGACAGATGTATTGACATTCTTAAAGAAAAATACTTTAACTCATCACTAATGGAATTTTTAGTGTCTTCTATTTCCACAGTTCGATCAGTTGAATAAATCTGCTTGCTCCCTTCCCCCCTTTCTTTTCTGTTTTGCTTGTTTATGTTAAAGCCTTCTCCGAAATGAGACAAACAAACAAAGGTTTACTGATCCAAGCTAACTGATGAACATTGAAAGTGGCTGCTAATAATTTCCTCTAGCAAACTTGATCCCAACCGCAAATAAATGTTGTGTGATTGAAAGTTAAAGCTACATAAATCTCTTTAATCAATATTATAATGTTTATCTCTTTGGTGGAATTAAATGTGATCATTATAGCAGAAGACGGAAATTTACAAACTAGTTAAAGAGTCAGATCTTATTGAACTTATAGCAATACAGAGGATTAAATGTGTCGAACACAAGATTGGATGACTATCGAAGCCACTAAAAGAATCTTCTTAGCGAAACCATTGGCTCACTTCCGCAAAAGGAGACCAAAACTTGGGTGGATTGATAGCACAGAAAAAGATTCAGAAAATAATGAGGTGACAAATTGTAATATCTTAGTTTTGAACAATACACATGAAATGCAATTCTGAGGAAAGCCAGAGGTGTCATGCTGCTGAAGAATGTTTAATTCCATTATGTGAATTATCTATGTATAGTCAGTTAATGTAATTAATGAGATTTGTCCTAAAAGCTTACAACTAAAATGTCCCATATTATTATGCCCGGTTATTGTGTTTCTTAATTGGTAAAATGTATTTAAAATATACTAGGCAGGGTAGTTTGGAGACCTTTGGATTAAATAAGATAAACTGGCTATTGATTTGAATTAATGTCACTAATGAACTACATAAAGGCTATTGGCAATGGGCAAATTTGACAAAGATGACACATGAGTTAGTACCTAGTTTTTCTGAATCTATTCTAAGCAATGTGTGAACTTTGAGGTGCAGATACATGTTAAGTCTTGCAGTCCCCATTATCCCGGACTATGACTTTTGAAGTGACTCAAATTGTACAACCCATACAGTAAACCTGGGAAGAGAACCCATATGTTGAGTTTTGAGGTAAAACCTAGATCTTTCAAGTGGTCATGAATATTGACTTTTCAGTGGTAAGTTGAATTCAATAAATTTAACATCTCAGCAACCTCATGAGTTGTTACTCGTTGGTTTGCATCAACTAATGCCTTTATTGTGTCTTTACAGCTTCAACTGGACTTCCAGAACATGGTGTATCTTCAATACTATAATTGCCAGATCAAAATTTCGCAAACCAGTTTTGGCACAGGCATACAGTCAATACATTTTCTTCATACACATTGGCTAACTTTTTTTGTTGCTTGAATAGGATTTTTACCTTTTTGATAGTAAAAGGGTAAAATACGCCAAAAATGCTTGCTTTTCACTCTCCATATTTAAAAGGGCATTAACCCAAAACTATTGTGTAGAATCAATTGGATTTCTTCACAAGTAAGCCTTGCTATTTCAGCTGTCAAAACATATGATTATGAGGGCTTAAGTGGGTGTGAAAAAATACAATTAAATCCTCTGTCAAGAAAAAATGAAATTACCTTCCGAACTACCCAATATGTTGTTGTTAATCCCAAAATGTCAAGCAATGATAAATAATCTCCATGAATCCAAAAATTTCTAGGAAGTCTAAAAACAGAAGACGGGTCCTTAAGTACCTCGTCCATTTTAAAATCCAAGCAAATCCAGATGTGGGCAGAAGAGACCCGCTCAACATAACACCAGTGGCACTCCGGGAATACCTTTTGACCCCGATGAAAAGTTCGAGCTATTATATGGCTGCTCACAAAGTGTGAGAAGGCAGTCTGATATTTACTAGGCATAGGCCTGAATGAACCTCCTGAATTTCTTCTGGATTCTTGAATATTATTATACAAACAGTATACATTTTATGTTGACCAATCAATTTAGTTGAAGCGCAGGGGCTGAGTGGTTAGTGCATCGTGCTTCCACTCCACAGGTCCGAGGTTCAAACCCTGGGCTGGGCAAGGTCGACTAAGCCTTTTATCCCTTTAGAGGGTCGATAAATAAGTACCAAGCTTGCTTGGGAACTTAACACTGAGGGTTTTGCATCAGACTGACCACCTGACCAAAACATCTGCTCATACACCTTAGGAGCCCAGGTCGCATATACTAAGTTGGGCACAGTAGGTCTTGGCCCTCATGGGCTGTTGTGCCACTGAGTTAAGTTAATCTATTTAGGTACTTTTCAGCAATTGCTATGCATCTCTAAGGAGAGAGAAAACCATGTTTTTTAAGTTTGCGACTGACAACAATATGTACAGTGTGCATTTTTATTACAAAGTGCTAAATAAAAAAAAAGTTAAGTTTAAAAGGAAGCTAAAAACTTGATATAATACATTATTGATTTTTACTGAATATTATAACCAGAAACATACAAATTATTAAGATATACAAAAACATGATTCTATCAGTATTCTTATAATCATGCTATTCAGAAAGTACATTGTAAATATATATATACACTCAAGAGCCAAAACATTATGACCACCTGTCAATAACGAGTTGGCCCACCTTTGGCGCGCAACACAGCTTCAACCCGGCTTTGCATGGATGCCACAAGTCCTTGGTAGATGGCAGGAGACAGACTGTACTAGATGTTTAAGCAACAGTTCCGCAAATCCAAGATATTGTGAATTGGTGGTCTTTGAACTCTGAGCTACCGTCCCATGACATCCCAAATGTGTTCTATCAGATTGAGATCCGGTGAGTTAGGCGGCCAGAACATTAACTGGAATTCAGCATCATGTTCCTGGAACTACTCCAACATAATTTTAGCCTTGTGACACAGGGCGTTGTCCTGTTGAAGCCTTCCATTTCCAGCTGGAAAAACAGAGGGCATGTAAGAGTGCAACTGGTCCGTAATGATGTTCAGATACCCTGCAGCTTTCATGGTCTGCTCTACCACAACCACAGGTCCCAGAGATGCCCAAGAGAATGTTCCCCAAAGCAAAAAACCACCACCATCGGCCTGTGTATGACCTACTGTACACTGAGGGAACAACTGTTTGCCTGGAAGACGGCCTATCCTGACACGGGCATCGGCGTGATGAATGACAAATCGTGATTCATCTGACCAGGCAACTCTCTCCCACTGATCCATGGACCAGTCGCAATGTTCCCGGACTCAATGCAGGCAAAGTTGGCAATGACGCTTGGTCAGCAAAAGCACACGAGTAGGATATTAGCTGCATAGCCCCATACCCAACAGTGTCCGCTGAACAGTGTGCTCCGATACTATTCTACTTGCCCCAGCATTGTATTGGGCTTTCAGCTGAGCCACTGTCTGTCTCCGGTTTTGCTTCACCATGCAAGACAGTCTCCGACAACCTTTTTCTTTGATAGTGTGTGGACGTCCAACACCATGTCGTCTACTGTTGGTTTCACCGTCATTCATCCACTTTGCATAAGTACTAACAACTGTAGGTCGCGAACAATCCATGAGTCGTGCAGTTTCGGAAATACTTGTTCCGAGCCTTCGGGCCATTACAATCTGCACTCTATCAAAGTCACTTAGATCCGCAGCCTTTTCCATCACACACAGAAATAAGTGAAAGAATGATTCTTCAGACTTCCAGCAGCAGTTAAATACCCCTTCCACCTGATCACGTGCCTTCCATGTCATCCAGGCAAGTTCTTTGCAAAATGTAGGGGTGGTCATAATGTTTTGACTCTTGAGTGTATAAAATATAAATTAATATCTACACAAAAATTTTATCTCCTTTATTTATAATGACCGATTCATAAATTCGAATACCCTATTTCAAATGCTTCTCAATTTATCTTTTTTTAAGCATTAAAAACATTATGTAGATTAGGTTCCATTAGGTAGATTTATAAATGGTTCTTTAGACCTCAAATTTTAGATAGATTTTTCGTGATTTTAAGAAGTAGAATATCATTAATTGCCTACACATGCCCTATTAACAGGGTTTCAATATTCCTTAAGCAATGATGTGCTTTCTATAAATAACTTTTATTTCCCTTTGCTTGTTTGTAATTGTATTTTTATATATTAAGTTTTCCCCTGTTTTTCCCCATAAACCTGATAGTTGAATAATTTCGTCTTGTATTTTTACTCATGAGAGCGAAGCACACGCTCAAGTAACTCTCCTGATGTTCAGCAGAAATAAATGTTGTGATCAACAGAAAGATTCTACCACAAATGAATCTCATCTTCACTTCAATACCTTCATTTTAATGCCACAACTGAAATTTGAACACTTACAGGGTGATATATTTCATATATTGCTTATTTAATTATGTTACACTATTAATTTTTCTACATTTGTATGTTTTATCCAAATATTGCTTTCAGATAATTTTGTAACATGACTAGTAGCAAAAGAGATGCAAAAAAGAAATTATACATGGATCAGATAAATTTAGGGGGGGGGGGAATTGCTGAAAAGGAGGAACTTTTACAAGCAGATTCAAAAACTAAATAAATTTAGACATTTTCAAAACAGAATTGAAACATAAGGAAAATTTTGATGTTATGAAATAAGAATCATACCATATTTAAAAGTAGACTAATTTCCTTTTAAACTAATACTTTTCGTAAAAAAAAAAAGATAAATCTTTAACAGACAATGAGAATGATGCAAAATGTCTGATTCGTATTAGAGCATTCTTTGTGATATCAATTCTCAAAAAAGTTTGAATAGAGCCATTCTCACACAAAGTGATTTAGTTTTCTGGACGGATTTAAGGTTAGTGTTTTATGACACTACGCTCAGACATAAATCTCAAACAAAAGGAAATTACAATTGACCTTTTAAATGCACATATTCATCATTCTTCAATTTGTTCTGCTCAAAACAAGCATTTTTTTTATAATAGGCCTTCTAATACACACACACACAATGCTCATTCATTCCTCATGGTGTATTCCTAAATAAATTCCTCAGTTCAATTTTTTTAAACAAATTTTGAATTGTTTGATAATAAATGCATAATTTGATATTATTACACTTGTAGCCATTATTATTATGTTTTTATCTTCCATTTTGCTTTAAATGCAGTTTTAAAAGTGTGTGTTTATTTTAGTTATGCAGTAAGTACACTATTCCCTATTTGTTTTATTAACTTATATTAAATATAGTAGACCTTTTTCTTATCTCATACTTACAGCACTGGGTGGACCGCAACACTTTGAAAAAAAATTAGAAGTAGCCCATACCATGGAAAAGTCTGCCCACTCCAGAATTAGACATTATTTAAGATCAAACTGTATCTTGCATAACTATATCTCCTGTATTTGTTCCTTTTACACCAAATTATAAAAAAATAAAAATGTGAAATATTTTCAAACAATTTCAGCGCATTGTTAATATTTGAACAAAATTTTTAAAATATAAATTTGACTTTTGTTTAGAGAACCCAATGAGTTACAAATCAAATTCTGCAATTTTTTTGCAGGAGCTGCATAATGTTTTTACAAAAAAAAAAAGGAAGAAAAACTATCTTTCATAAAAAAAATCTGTTGATGAATAGCAATTACGAACATGGCTTAATTAGAATAATTCTACATCTCAATGTATTAGATTTACCAAAAGAAAGTTTGCCAAAATAAAATTGTTATCCACAAGAAATTCGAAAAACACCACAAAATCTTTTAAATGCCCAGCTCTACACTACAACCTCATACTTTAGATAACATACATAATGTTTTTGCAAGTTCTGTGATACATAGGAATTACATTAAATATATTATATTGAACATCTTACTCCAAACAACTTGTATAAATGAAATGGAATATGAGGTCGAAAGAGTGAAATATGCTCTCAATACCAAGTACCAATATTTCCTCTACATTTGATATACCCTCATAAACATATCAGACATTAAAACAAAATCCATTATTAAAACAAAATCTGGAACCCAATTAAAGTTAATTCATTTGAATTTTTATTAAACTTCCAAATCTTAAATCATTTTTTCAATCTTCTTTAATAACTGCAATGAAAATAGTTGAAAAATTGAAAGAGACATGTGAATTTAAGAACTGAACTAGAAAGAAAAAAAATTGTTATATGGGAATATAACAACTGATTTCATCTCTGGGGAAGAACGTGTTTTAAAATGTAATATTATAAAGTAATAATTGATAGTATGATTATTTCTGTACAGAAACAATATAAAATTTATAATGAACAAGATACTTCCATATGACTTTTTTATGCAATTCAGATAACATTCAAAAATTGACAGATGACTTCTCAAATATTGCAAAAACTTAAATGCAACTTTGCACAAGATGATATTGGGTATTTACACATTAACAGTCCTGCCATTGTTATCAAAAAAATTTTATCAAAATTTTGTTAGTGCCAGAAATTGCTGTTGTTACTCAGAAAATCTTTGAAGATTAATCATTTGCAAACAGTTGATCACAAGCAATAAATTTTTGGAATGAGCTTAATATGTAAGTATCTGATATTGACGGCATTGGTTTATTTAATGAAATCCAAATTTATCAAAAAAATTTGTCCTCGAGGAACACAATATTACTATATTAATTTTAAAAAAAATTATACCAATTTTACAGCATACCCTCATACAATCACTATTGCGATTGCCAAAAAATATTCCCCTAAAAATGAAAATGATTTTTTAAAAAAAATAACGGAAGATATCTATCATTAATCAAGAACAATTTAACTCTTTAGCCATTTTATGTACCAAACCAGAATTTTAAAAAAAATTAAATATTATCAACAAACTTATTATCAACAGACTTATTCTCATAAGTCACATAGCAAATTGCATTTTATGAGAATATGAAAAGTAATTTTTATCTAGCTTATTAATGGTTTTCTTCTGTATGCTTGAAATATTATTTTAATAAAATAAATATATTGTTTTCATAACTTTACAATGTTGTGTAACGTAATAAATCATAATATGCAATAAATTATAATTTAGTTGTACAGAATTTGTTTAGAGAAATTTAGTTTTTTTACAAGAGAACTTTGAATCTCCAACCATATGTTAGCTACAAGTTACTATATTAGATACATTATCTAAGAAATTGGTTATATGTACATTTTGCTTAACTATTCCTTTAAATAACATTGACAATTTAAGTTAAATAATAAATGAAAGAGGATAAAAATTACAAAAAAAAAACTACTTTTAGTCAACAATGATATCTAATATAAAAAGTTAAAACATACCTCAAGCAGCCAGCTGCAGCATTCCTAACAGCCAAATGTTTATCAATCAACAATGGTGAAACTATTTTTATAAAATTTTCTTCAAGAAGTGAAGTAACAAATGCTTTATTATTAGCTAAATTTGCAACAATAACAGCTCCCGTCTCTCGCTCTTCTACCCGTCGACTTTGTACCTACAAAATCAGAAAAGAAATTTTATCTAGAGTAAAAAGGAATTTACATTTGATTTAAGATGCATCATTATTCAGTCTTAACATGATATGAAGTACAAAAGAAAAATGTAATCATTAAAATAAATAGGTTAAATGCTTAAAAAATTAAAGCAAAATCTTATTAGTATAAACCTCTATTTTACAACTAAAAAATAAAATCTAAAGTAAGTAAAATCTGTGGCTGGCCAGACTACAACGCACGATAATTCAAAGTTATCTTAAAAAATTCTTGACAAATCGAGCACTCACTATCATGTACAGTCCTGTAGCAAACAGGTTGGAGCTTTTAAGTTTTGTGTTGAATAGCCTCTGTGTGCCTCCCCTGTAACATAACGCTTTTGATGACCATCTGTCTGCTACCCCTTCTTAGTGTTTTCCGGTTTTTCAGGCAAAAAGACACTATTATTGCTTTCCTTCTTCAAGTGGACAATAGACCAACTGCACCCATTGTCAGCCATCCATATCTTTTGTTTAACATATGTTCTGAAAGGATGGTCCACTACTGTCAAGAATATGCGCATAGGATTGTGTATTATGCATCAGACTGACATGACAATTTAATGGCTCATCTGTGACTTACACCAAATAGGGGACTGGATCCTGCCTTGAAGAACCAATGGTGGACAGTATCTGAGGAAACAAGGGTGTGAAACGATTTTATTTCCAATGAGGAATGGAAGAGATTTGGAGGGGAGTGAAAGAGTCCTGTCCAAGAGGTTGAGACAGATGGAGTCAAAAGTAAAATAAGAGGAGTGATGGAAGAGAGCGATAAAAAAGAAAGAAAAAACTGGTCGAATGTTGGTGGATTGATGAGGTGAGGAGGCCCTTGTCTGATCAAGGCGTATCGCCCTTCCACACCACAGGTCCAGGGTTCTATCCTCGGGCTGGACAAGGTCGACTCAGCCTTTCATCCCTTCAGAGGGTTGATCAATAAGTTCCAAGCTTGCTTGGGGGCTAAACACTAAGGGTTTTGCTTCAGACTGACCACCTGATCGGGACATCTGCTCATGCACCTCAGCGCCCAATGGTCACATATACTGAGATGGGCACAGTAGGCCTTGGCCCTCATGGGTTGTTGTGCTACTGAGTTAAGTTTAGATTAGGCAAGAGCCTACCCAACTTCGATACTATTAAATACACTCTGTAGCTCAGTGTGAAACTGTGAATACACCTTGCATTATTTTTAGATTTTAAATTTTGAATTAAAAATATTATTTTACTTCAGTTGTGGTGACTCACATTTGCTACCTGTTAATTTTGATAAACCTTGGGGCAATACTTTACACCCACCTAAGTATTGCCTTATCACACAAAGGGAATGTCATGTCTTCTTTTAACAGGATATCAATCATTCGCATGGCCAAGTAATTTTAGCGCGTTTTTCACGTTGTATTTTACAATAATGCAACTAATGAAAATTTTGTTATAAACTAGCAAAATTCAGGAAAACTATGGGAACATTTAAATATGATTCGGCTCATCTAGGGCACAAATGTGACCAAATGCCGAAAATCCGAGGTCAATTGGTTGCTTATTGGCTGAGAAAAAGGTACGACAAAATATGGAATGAAGACGAAATTTGCGTCCTAATAGCGCTTTTGTTCCGCTACGTGAAAAATGCACTAAAAAGTCAAATGCTTCACGATTTCTGAAAAGCAAAAAGTAATAGAACCAGGAGAAAAAGGTGAGAGAAAGGTCGATATAGCCAAAGCATTTAATATTCCACTGAGCTCACTCTTCACTATTCTGAAGAATAGAGAGAAAATTGTTAGTGCATCTTCGAGTAAAGTATGTATTAGTAAATGTAATTTTCCACGTCTTGAACAATTTTTAGTTAAATCGATGAGACAGTGTCAAGATTAGAATATTCTGGTGAGTGACTTTTTAGTTAAGGAAAAGGCTAAAGCATTCATCAAAGAATTAGGAATCAAGCTTTTGGCTAACGATGGCTCACAAATTCTAAGAAAAGGAATGGGATAGTCTTCAAAAAAATGTGCAGGGAAGACTCAAGTGTCAACATTAACGTTTGTTCTAAGTGGCAGAACTTGCTTTCAGATTTAATAAAACAGTATAATCCATGTAACATTTTTTAACATGGATGAAACTGGATTCTTTTTCAAGTGTATGCCAGAAAAAACCTTTACATTCAAAGAAGAAAAATGCCAGGGAGGGAAGCATAGCAAGGATAGGTTAACTGTTTTACTGGCTGTAAACATGAATGGCCCAGAAAAGATTACTCCTCTTGTCATAGGAAAATCTGCAAATTCTCAGTGTTTCAAGGGCATAAACTTGTCCAAACAAGAAGGTATGGATGATGACCGAACTCTTAACGAATGGTTGGTTTCATTGAACATGGATATCAAAAGCCGGAAACGACGTATTCTCTTACTTCTAGACAACTGCTGTGCCGTATTGCATACAAAAACACAGTCAGGCTAGAGATATATATACAACTTTAATTACATGAATATGCTAATACACCATCTTACTCTATAGACCACGTTCTTCTCTCTTGCTTCCAGCCAGGACCCTCAATACCGGTCGCTGTACATGTCCTTTAGAGGAGTCTATCTCAGAACTTAGGGGAAATGGATTCCAGGAAAACCCTGTCCCCCTACAATCTAAGGCAGTGACTATCAGCTTTTCGTCTCTGACGTTATCAAATAGTATCATCTCTGAAGTAACAGGACTTTGGTTATAAAGTTCACTACACTGCATGTGCACAATAACTCACCATCTTTCTCAAATGCAAAAAAAAAACTTCAATTTTTCTCTCACACTTCAGTTACTTGACCAAGGCATCACACATAATTTTAAAACTTTTTATCAGTGTGGAGTCATTAAAAGCGTTTTGGATAACCTCGAAAATTCCCAGAATGTAACTATTCTTATTTAAACGGTTTTGATTATAATTGACAATTCAGAACTGTTTTAAAAAGTAAGCCTTACCAATGCTGAATCTAGTTGACTTCAAAATATACTCATGGAATGTAATGCTGAACCATCCCTTTGGGAAGCTCTCCCAATACAAGATTTGACGTTTGACAACTACATGCAGGGGTTGACACGGACATTGCTGCTGTATGGGGAACCCTATCAGACGCTGAAATTATGGCTCAGGACCACAATAACACAGAAAGTGATGAAGACCAATCATATGAGTTGACTCTGATAACTCTGACAGAAACTAAAGTGTCACTAAACAAATTATGCAAATTTTTTTCCTTTCAAAATTATGTTGATGCAAATGTTTTCCGAGCTTCATTTATTCTAAAAAAATCTGACAAAGTTAGATTGAATACCATAAAAACAAAAACACACACAAAAAAATGTAACAAATTTTTTTTGTCAAAAAAGATAAATTATGTACAGTATGTATTCTTTTAATTATTGTTTTTAATACATAAATGCATTCAGTACACATTTACTGTACGGTCACCCTTGGAGCGATTTTTTTCTTTGGCGATAAACATTTTAATATGGCAACCCCTCATCCAGCCCAACAAGAAATTGCTCTCCGACAAGTAATTACAGTAACCCTATTGGTCAACGGAATTTAGTCTGGTCAAGAGAGTTTAGCTGCCATTATTTAAGTTTCGTTCGACCACGTTGCATGTGTGCTTTTTTTTTAATCTTCAGCTCTCGCGTTCTTTTTGTGAAATTTTTGTTATGGCTGCATGGGGAATGTCCGAGGTAAGTGCGAGAATGTTTTGTGAGAATGATGTAATGTGGTATGCTGAGAATGTTAATTTAAGGTATTTGTTTGGATTATAAAAGGGAAGGAAACGTTTGAATTTTGTATGAAAGCGGGTTTCATTGCGGATAGATATGAGTGTTGTAAATGTGGTAAGAATATGAAATTGGTTGAAAGGCACGATATAAGTGGAGGTGTAAATCTAAGGTGAAAGGACAAATGCATGACGTCAAAAAGAATGTGAAAAAAGTTTTTTTTTTTAATTTAGTCGAATGGCATTGAATGAGATTTTAGTTCAGGTTTATTTGTGGGTGAGTCAGAGTATTTTTGATTTTAATATGAAAGAGAGTAAATGTTCTTCTAAGACTGTGATTATCGTTTTCAGTGATTTGGCCGCCATTTTTATTGTGCAGGCAACATTTTCCCTACGCTGTTTTCTTTAAATCTCGTTCGTAGAAGAAGTCGCCATTTTGGCGAGATTTTGAAAAAGTCGCCAAGGGTGACCGTACAGTAAATTTTTACCATGCATTCTTTTAATGCAGGACTTTTAACTTCTGTATAATATTTATATTGTATAATATGTACTTTTAAAAATACTTTAAAATAATTTTATACAAGTGTACAATTGTTTTATTACCTAGTTTCAAATTTAAATGTGTTAGAAAAAAAATATCTTTGTGTATTTTGGGAGTTTTTTCCTACCCTCTCGATAATTCAAATTTTTTCACTTGTCTCTCCAACTTCAAATTATCGAAAGTCGACAGGGCATATGCCAAGGACAGTTAACACAACAGCTGAGTGAGACATATACATATGCCTGCAGCAGTTAAGAGATTAATATCCACATTTTAAAATATTAATTAATAACATTATCAATACAACTGGAACTTTTGATACTTATGTTTTGTTTAAACCTATTGGCAACATTTTATGAAATGAAGCACATGATTACTATTTCGGCGCATATGACACATAGGAAATCGGGATTATCATCTCGATTTATAAATAGAGTTGGCGATTGTTGTAATAATATGTAAATACCAAACTTTTCTTCGAATTTCCACACCCCACCAGCAGGAGGATTTTGAGCTCCAAAGATTTCATGCACATCAGATTTTTTACACAGTGGACTTTTAAAGGCATAAAACTCAAACCCTCAACTCAACAGAAATAATGTTGATCATGAATTAACTGCCATTATTACTATACTACTGCAACCTCATTAGGTTACAAGGAAAATTTTTTATCCTAACTGTACTCTTATTAATATATATATCAAAGTCTAGGTTTTAGTATCCCCCATCCTAAACTTTTGTCAAAAAAAAAAAAAAAAAAGGTCCAATATCTTTTTTTATACTGAACACTACCAAATTTATAAAAATATTATATATAATTCATAAGTTGAAAGCAAACTTGTTATCGAGATTCATAAAATATGCATGCACTTTTATTTTAATATTGCGCTATATAATTATGTCTCACAACAATGTTAGCATGCTTTTAATGTTTACTAGACATTGCAACACACCACTTACGTATATTTAATTACTAAGTATTCAAAATAACATCAAATCCAGTAACAACAATAACGAATATGACTTATTATTGAAGTTTAATGGCTAAAAATTTACCTTTAAAAGTACAGATTTAAGAGTTTCATCGTCAGCTTTAGGATTTAGAATATATTCCATTTCTAGTTCTCTCAGACTCGGAATCCCGGTGGGATTCGAGCATATGAACTTATGCTTTTTTTCTTTAATTTTCCCCATTATTTACTAACAAAAAAGCGTGAGGGGTATATCGTACGAATCACAGTCACCTCACTACTTCCACCACATCAAAACACATGGCACACATGAAGCCGGAAGAAATGATAGGCATTGCCATTTAGAGGAAAGCTAACTAAATTTGGAAATAGATTTATATGAGGCTATGTCACGAGATAACTTTAAACTGCCACATAAAACTGAATTAAGAAATAATATTTTCTATCTTTTCATTTTACTGAAACTATAAAAACACTTTTGACAAAAGTATATTGATAAAAAAAGAACACAACGAATGAGATGGAAAAGCTTCCACCAGACTTTTTAAGGTAATTGAACCCATAGTTGGGTTGCACTTAAAAAAAAAAAAGACCAGCAAGATAATTTCTCGATAAGCTCAAAATTACTTATCAATTTGAACAGCTTATAAATATAATCTAATTACAGTATTATAGAGTCAACATGAAAACAAATAGAATTTTTTTTTCAATTTTAATATTTTTATGATATTTTAGTAATTTCTAGACCATGAAGTTAAAAGGGTAAAGACAAATGACTCATAACTCTTGTCAATACATATTTTCTAAAATTGTTTTCTTATAAGTGATGAAAGCCACCTTAAATGTCTGGTGATCTTACGGCATGCTAAAGCTCGATGGGGCTCTAGAGGCGTTTAAAATTTCTTGCAATTTCATATTTAAAAATAAAAACTGATTCTCCGATTCAACACTTCTTAGCTAGAGTTGCCACTCTTAATAAGTTCAACATTTCCTGTTTTATATTATTTAATATTTGCTTCGTGTTTATTTATTCCTTTTGAATTTGGCAACAGAATTTTAGTTGAGTAAGCTTATCGAATATTCTAAATGTAGTAAACGTGTTTTGCGCTAGAAAAAGAACTGTATATGTATACATATATATATATTTGAGGAGCGTGTGCTTAATTAATTAGTTATTTCATGTAAATATCTTCATCAATTCACAACTATAAATTGTCTCATTTATCCTGCGTGTCGAAGAAAAATAAAAGAATATTGAAATCGAAGAATAATAGTTTCTCGAGTCACAACAGCTAGTTTTTAAAGCACTCCAAAGGTGGAACAATTTGCATGTAAATATTCAAAATGAACTTCCTTTTATCAGCTGACTTAAAAAAAATACAAGATACGTGTGTGTGAAATTGAAAAAATACTATAACCAAATAAAATAAACAATTACTAAATAAAACAAACTGAATATAATTTTCTATTTCACTTATACAGTGGACCCCAAAAGTGTTCGTACACTTGCAATTTCCTATAAAATTTAATGTTTCAGACTAATAAAAATTAATATATTGTAATTGTAATTTTTTAATGATATTTGCAACTTGTTCTTAATAGAATGACATAATTATTTTTTTAAAATGATATAACTATTATTTTTAAAAATTAATAATCAAAAAGCTATTGAAAAATTATGCTACAAAAGTCTTCGTACACCTAACAAAAATCTCAACTTAGCTTTAAATATTGTATTTCTTTCTTACTTTAGTACTTAGTAGGATATCTTTTAGTGTCCACAATAACTTTTAAATGTTTTGGTACAGATTTAATAAGTTTTTTGTAATTTCTGCATCGGTTTTCCTCCATGCTTCTGTTATTATTGTTTTTACTTCCCATTATGTTTTTATATGTCATGTTTTCTTTTTTTTTTAAATCAAATTTTCACCAAATATGTTATGCTGGGTTAAATAAACTGATTGAGGAGGTGTTTCCAGTATTTTGAGGCAGTTCTTGAGACAATAGCGGCGTACCTTGAGAGCAGAGCGCTTGGAGTCATTATCCTGTTAAAAAATGAAGTGGTCTCCTATATCCAAATTTTGGGCAGATAATTTAAAATTTCACTTTAAGGTGGACTTCTAAATGTACTGAAAAGGTCAGGGTACTTTATTTTAATGAAATCACATTATTTGGATGATATGAAACTTTTGTTGAGAACGTAAACTACTCATATAAATCCACCATGAAATGTAAAAATGTCAGAAATAGTCTAGAATATTTTAAAATTACGAAAAATACATATATCTTTGCTTCCAAAATGCTCGGACGCCATGTTTGGCAAGCTTTATTGTAATGACTGCAGATGGCGCCACGTGTATGCAATCTACGTACAAAACTTTTAAAACATTACTTTAGAAGAAAATTGAGCATAAATTGCTTAAATACACATTAATAATATTTTATTTTACGAAAAAGAATATTTTGCTACATGAATAATGATTTTAATCACTTCAGAAACACTAATTCTGCTTTTTTTATATGAAAGGGGGAGGGGGTAAGAGAATTAAAGTAACCCTAGACTACGTCATGAGATTACGTCATTGTTAGGGAGGGTTGTTGGAATGAAAGAAGGAAGTTCTGACAATTTGTTTCCAAGATGAAACGGTCAAGTGACCTTGAGATAAGGTTGACGAGGGAGAGGGGAAACATTTGAACAGGATAGCTGTTTATTTCAGGGGGAGGCGATTGGTATCTATTTTGGGACTGAAAGGGGGTTATTGTGGGGTGTATACTTTCTTAGTAAGTGAGACGTTCGTAGAGAATTGTCATTTCAACCAGACTGAAAGCTCTGGGGAGTTCTGCAGGGAGTGGTGTGATCAATGGATGCTATGCACCTCGGCCCTAAAATAATCAAGAATTAAAAAAATATACTCTTGCATATGAAAACTTTACAATATTCCTATTGATGTCAATATGGCGAGATATAAAGTTTATCGTAAACATTATTTTTTAGGTATCTAAAATTCGACAATCTTCAAAATAATTCTTGATGTTACGAAAGTTTAGTTTTTGTTATTCGATTTGGGAAGATCCCTGGAATCCCTACCTCAAATGGACTTTTTAGAAGATATAATTTAGAAGTGGACTTATATTAATAAAGTAGCGAAATTTTTATGAAGAAACCTGGTTGTTATTTCAATAGTAACTCTAAAAATAATGTGAATGTTTCAAAAATCTTAATCCAGGCTCTGTAAAGAAAAATCCTAACTATATATACATAGAAAAAATATAACATAGAAGTATTTTCCATGAAAAGAGAATGTTTTGAAAATGTAAATTTTCTTCATGTTTTTGCTATAAAATTACATAATTAATGTAATGGAAAATTTTAATCGAATTGTTAAGTAATTACTACTTTGTGCTAATGGATCACATTAGCAGAATAAAAAATTCGTAAAACAGAGAATTATGCACAGATCTCAAAAATAAGTTATTTTTGTATTAGGAAAGGAAGTCCTTTCCGAAATTAAAGCAGCTACGTCCAAATGGACTGCACTCTTAAAATTTCCCATTAGGAAAAAACGTCAATCAATATTCGATATGTAAATTTTGAAAATAAAAGATTAACTATAAATGAGAATTTTTACAGGTGTATTAAAGTAATTTATGTGCCTGGAGCAGGATTAGCAAAAGAAAGAGAGAGAGAGAAATTAGTGTCGCTCTATAAAGCAACAAGAGGGCTATTGATCATAAACCTCGTAATGTTCAACCTCGGTCGAGTAACGAGAACGACACCTGAGGGAAGGGGGGGGGGAATGTTTTATTAAAAGAATAAGTTGATGAGTTTATACGTGTGTGTGTGTGTTATTTATCATAATTTGTTCTTAAAATTTTGAAACATTTTATAAATAAGCCAATTTTTATCCTTAACAATTAAAGTTAGGTAAAATTTGGCAATACTAAGCAAAGGAAACTAAGTATAGAATACACATATTTGGAGATGCTAGGAAGATAACCCCATTAAGACCTTGACATTTAAAAAAAACTTGAGGGAACCCGAACTAAAGGGAAACCGCCAACTAGATGGTTAGATGGCATCGAGAAAGAACTAATTATTTTGAAAATTAAAAATTGGAGAGCAATCACGAGAAACAGAGGAACCTGGAAGGAGTGTGTTGTTGAGGCAGCTAAGGCCTGTAAGGGGGCTGTTGTGTTGTTGAAGAAGATAAATACATATTTTACATTAGCTTTAGATAACCTTTATCTATAGCAGTGCTTCTCAACCTTTTTATCACTACGGACCGGTTAATGTTTGATAATTTTACCACGGTCCTTTGAGGAACGGTAAATTGATTGCTTATACTTTAGATCATAGGTTTTCAACCTTTTGTAAACTAGTGCCCCCTTTTCTATTAAATATTTCGATACCGCCCCCTTTTCTATTAAATATTTCGATACCACCCCCTTTTCTAGTGAATATTTCGATACCCCGCCCCCTCCCACTCTAGAGAAATAAGAGTGTACATAATACATGGTAAAAAGCAGAGGATTTTTTTTTAAAAAAATATCCTATTGCTAAAAGAATATATTTTTTAATTTAATTTTTTTTTCTAAAGCCGATTTTTTTACTTGCGAATCTGAAATATCTATTGCCACAAATACACTGGAGTCCAAAAGTTAAGCATAAATCGTAAACTGTGAAAAACATGGAGTAAATATTCGTAAAATTATTCCAAATTTCTTGATGATATTAACTGGGTGAAGAAGAAACATTGGGTTTATGCAAAACTTTTCAGTCGACTACGTCCTGAGTGAAAAACCGGCGCATGTCGGAACGCGGAGAAGCCAATTCACACAGCATATTCAGTTCAGACACGTTTCGTGCAACTGCTGTGCGAAGGAACGTTGTTAACCATCAACAAAGGTGAATGATGGCACAAAGACGCCAATTGGACATGTTTATGAAAGGAAGAATCGTTGGAATGCTGGAATCCTCACGATCACAAACCGAAGTGTCTCGAATTCTGAATGTGGAACAGTCTGTGATCTCAAGACTGTGGCAAAGGTTTCAAAGAACGGGAGATGTTACCTGACAACCAGTATCAGGTCGACCATGAGTCACAACCCCTCGCAAAGACCGATATCTGGTAATAAGTGCACGACGTCAGAGGGGCAGTACTGCCAGAGCACTGAGTTTGGCACTCACAGTCGCCACAGGAATTCGAATTTCGAAACAAACTGTTTACAGAAGACTCAATCATGCTGGCCTGTATGCCAGAAGACCAGCAGTTTGCATTCCCCTCCCGTCTGCACACAAACGTGCTCGTTTGAACTGGAGTTTGAAACATCAACATTGGAGTGTGGGAGAGGGGGCCAATGTGATGTTCAGTGACGAGTCCCGGTTTAGACTGAGTAGTGATTCTCGGCGGGTAACGATTCAGAGATTACGTGGAACACGTTTTGAACCAAGAAACATAACGGAAAGACATCATTTTCCATCAAGGGGAGTAATGGTATGGGCAGGCATTATGATGGACGGCCGCACAGACCTCCATTTCTTTGACACGGGGTCTGTGACTGCTCAAAGATACAGAGACGAAGTTCTTGAGCCTTATGTTCGCTTGTTTCGAGGTGCTGTCGGTCCTGACTTCATATTCATGGATGATAATGCGCCATGTCACCGAGCGGTGCTGATTGATGACTTCCTTGAAACCAAAACATCCAACGCATGTCGTGGCCTGCGAACTCCCCTGATTTAAATCCTATCGAGCATGTATGGGATATGCTCGGTAGACAAATTGCAGCCCTTTCGCACCCACCAAACTCCGTTACAGAACTGAAGAGAGCTCTCCAAGAAGCTTGGAACCGTTTGAGCCCACAACTCATTCATCATCTCATAGCAAGTATGGTAAATCGCTGTGCAGCGTGCCTGGCTGTCAGAGGTGACCACACGCCTTATTAAACTGCAGCATCAGTATTTTATTTAATGTTTTTTTTCATTTTCTCTTTAAAGTGTGAATCCTTGCTATTCTCAGTTCTCTTTCAAACTGCTACTTTGGATTATAAAGTTAATTATTGTCATTCTTTTGATTTGCTTTCTTATTTTATAACCATTTTGCACTCGCATATCACGTTTCCCGCCATTCTGACTTACAGTTCCTTCTTTATTCACATAATTATCAATTATGCTTAACTTTTGGACACCAATGTACATTTAAATGTGTAATATTATATATTAGTCATAGGTAGGATATTTTTGGAATTGAAACACACGCTACTGAATTTCTTCTTCATTCAAAAGAATGGAATAAAAGTTTTAGCTTACCTGTTATAAAGACAGGCAAGGATTTTGATGATACGAAGTAATTCATAATGAACTATTGCTTTCAAAATAAATATAAATTGGCAGTTTCAGCCTTTAAAGAATCACGTTAATTCCTGGCTACCCTTTTTAATTATGTTTCTTGTATAATATTCGTAATAAAATGCAGTGAAAGAAATATGTTTCCTACTGCTAACAGACAAAGATAACACGCGCACTACAGAAATTAAAATGCGCTGTATTTTTCATTTTAATGTAGGTCTGTATGTAACGTAATCATTTTTTGAGTTTTTCATCCACTTCCCGAACTACCGAAGTATGTGAATTTTCGTATATGTGATATAGAAATGATTTAAATACATACAGTCAACATGTAAACAGTATTAAAGTTTACTTTTGTTAGTACATAATCAGCGTTTTTTTTTTTTAGTCTTTTTTGGTTAATCTGCCCAAGCCCCTCCATGCCATCTCAACGCCCCCTAATCTTTTCTGGGTCTTTTACTGCCCTCCTGAAAGCCTCAAATGCCCACCAAGGGGCGTTATAGATTACGTTGAGAACCTATGCTTCAGATTTTTTTGATTTAATAATTTTAATTTAATTGCATTTAAATATGCCATCGGAATAAAATACGGTTACGCTGAAAATGAATAAAAAGCGATTTAACACGGAATATAAAGCGATTTTCAAACAAAGTCACACAAATTCGATGGAAATACACCACAATAAATAAAATGGAAATAATTTAATGTCATTGGATGGCACGGTACCATTTGACCCACGGAGCGGTACTGGTCTGTCAGCCTGAAGACTGACTCGCCATGTATAACGGATGATACCCCTCGATGTGATTAAGTCGTGGCTCAAAGTGTTCCCGCCACGTGATGGGAAAGTTTGGAGGTTTGGATCACAGCTCATCAGTCGTCCTTGTCACTTGACTATCATTCAAAACTTCAAGGACTATCGTCAATGGCCCTAATGTAGTTTGAAAGGGTGACTTTGATAAACACCCACTCTCTCATAACATATTTATGTATTGTCTATTTAACCACTGATTTATTCTTTGTTGTGAATATAGATATTAATCTAATTAAATGCTAAGCGAAACTAAATTTTAAAAAGAGTACTTTAAAAAATAATTGGATATCTATCTACTGTGCCTTCTACTACAAAACAAGATTAATTTCGTAAATTATCTCACAAAAATGTTTTTAAAAATATTGTGCTAAAGTGAAATTAACAGATAGATAGAACTATTTTTCCTGAAAATAAAAATGTTATAGTACTTATTTGTCATATTTACTAGCAATGAAAACATTTCGGTATGTCAATGAATTTTAACCATTAAACTCTATATATACTCCATAAAGACTGCAAGAAATTGAGAATAAAAAATAAATAAATTTATCAATGAATTTTGCTGCTACATATTTCTTCAAATCTCAAATCCTATCATCTCCCACCGGTATATAGCTAAGTGTAACTTATTTGGTACAAACTTTGGTGTACAAAAATTTTTTTCAAGAGGATACATTTAAAATATTGAGGGGAAAAACTTCTACCCGTAAAGATTTTCTTTTTCAAATAGGAAAACAGAAAGATTAACTGTCACTAAAATTAGTACAATAGCACGTTGCTTTAGTTTTTTACATACGGCTAAACTTACGAATAACTACATAATTTAATCTTGAGAGGCTTAAGAGTGAATTAAAAGAGAAAAAATTAATATAAACACAATATTTCATCAAAAATGTAGTCGTAAGGCAAACATTATTCCAATAAATCCTTTTTTCAGAATGTGGTAATATTGCAAAATTATTTTGCTGATTTGTAAATTTTCAAAATGATTTCAATGGCTTATATAATTTTTAAATATATCATTATGGAAATGTCGAATTTCGTTCGCTTCCCTGTCGAAAGATGTTCAAGAAAAGCACCAGAGGGATTGCTGGGAAGATAATTTGTATATATATATATACGTTACTTCTCTCTCGTTAATGTTGAGCAAATAGGAATGATCTTGGTCACCAATTGTTGCCAAATTTGGCGGGAAAAAAATAGATTCAACCAGAAAAATTCAGATGGATCTAGGAGGGTTATTTGATGAGAAAATTTTAGAGGCTCCTGGAAAATTCTTCCCAGTTTATATCAGGACAACGCAGGGAAATATTATTGGAATCAAGCATTTGATAATGGTTGTGCTTTTCCCCTATCTTCCACGAGAATGTGATAAAAAATTTGTATTACTGAGTTGAGTTATTTATGTGACTTTGAATACGGTGCATTTATACGTGTGTGATATTTGTTTCCTGTTAGAAAAAAATTGTTGCTATTTATAGAGTTCTAGAATAAATTCCAATTTATTCCGAAAGATTAAAAAAAGCTATTTAAAGATTATAACATTATAATGATTTTTAAAATGCTAGTATAATGATCTCTTCTTGAAATGGATTTATATCCAATATATTATCTAAAATATGCTCATTTCGTTTGCTTAAAATCGGTCCCAATGCTTTATGTGTTTTTCAGAAGCAGCAAGTATAATTTTATCATCAAATATATCAGTATAAAAAAATATAAAAACTACACGTAATAAGTCGAGAGAGCATCTGAGAAAAGAAAAACATTCTCTGTCTTCCAACATTTGAAAGAACAACAACAATAAACAGGCGTTACGCATTAAACAAACGTAACCTAATAGACGGAGAGCACAATTTATGCTTTTCGAAGTGTTTCTGGTTACAGGTAGATCTTAAAGACAACGAATCAATAAAACTCTGTTATTGTAAAATCAATCAAATGTGGTAAACAAAATGCTTCGGTTTCTTTATTTCTTGCAGAAAACGTGAGGAAATATTTATTTTCTTAGACTAGTTCTTCTTTATTCAAAATAGTAAAGCTGAATTGTTCTGTCGAAGCCGGTATAAATTGTTGATGAAACCTCGAAATAGAGCACCAACTGTATTAAATCTAAATAGAATCTAATACTGCTCTGTTCCATTTGCGAGTTTAGCAGTATATAAACTTAACGAGATACAATATAGAATGAAATGAATATTAAATTGCATTATATATATACGAACAAACATAAGTAGACTAAAAATAAAAAATTAAATAGTAAGGTTTTATAAAGAGCCTGGAATCACACTACAGAGCTTTCCTCGGAGTAAACTAGCCGAATGTTAACTATATTTTGGGGGCTCTGACTGGAGCATATTTCTAAAATTTCATAGGGGCCGCGGTAGTCGAATGGGCTAGCTCAAGTGTCGTCAGTAGCGTAGCAGAAAATATTAGAGCCCCCCCCCCTCACTGCAAAGTCAGGTTTTATTTTTAATATTTTATAAATTGGTTAAATACGTACTTAGTGTCAGTCATACCTTGGGCTCGCCAGAATCCTGGGACCCCTACGCGATGTAAGGGTTGCGGGGATATATGTTATGCCCCTGGGTGTCGTCCTCGTCACTTGACCCAGCATCAAAATTACAAAATCCGCCCCCAATAACCCTACGCGTTACATTAGAATGAGACTTTAACAAAAAAAATAAATGGAATCTAGGGTTTGATGTTTGATCATTCATAGGACGAATAGGGTTTTTGGAGAGATGGAAAACCGAATTCTGAAATCGTCCGCATCAAATGGTTTTAATCTATCTATTGAAATATTAGTCATTACCCGTCTGCTTCATTGTTTTTTCGTTACATTGTATGACTATGTCTTCTTTTTAAAAGTTTTTTTTATATCTGAGTAGTACTATTAGTAAGGTTTTAATGTATTGAAAAATATTCCGTGTAGATTTCTCTTCTTAATTTAAACAGGACAGGATTTGAATTTATGAAACGGAAGTATATATTTATCTTTTACACTTCCGTAAACCTCTCATCCACCCCTTTGGAGGTCGATTTTCATTAAACTTTTTCTTAGTGTCTCTCTACTGGAGGAAAGAAACATGTTTCCGAAATTTCAAGTCTGTAGATGGAATGGTTTAAAAAATTGAATTTTTGTCTATAATGCCCCTTAATTCCCGTGGGTGTCAATTTTCTTAAAAGCAGTTCTTAGTGGATCTCAACTCAACAGGAAGAACCTATTTTTCAAATTTCAAATCTCTCGATCTTATACTTCAAAACGGGAATTTTAGCCTTTGGGAGTCGATTTTCGCCAAATCTCTTCTTAGAGGATCTCTATTCAATAAAAGCAAACACCTGCTAAAGTTTATACCTACAGCTCTAATAGTTCCGAATATATCTCGATGAGTGAGTGAGCGCTCTCTTTTCTCCTTTATATATGTATAAATTAATCGCTTTGTTATTTACTTTAATTGTTAAAATTGTATTGCCACGTTTAATTACTTCATATGGTCTTTCGTATGGTGTTGAAGATTTTGTGAAATACTATTGATGAGAGAGAAGTTTTTTTAAAGGTAGCTACTAAGATTAAATTTTATATTCAGAAATTCAAATGCGCTAGTATTCATAATACATTGAGATTTTGTTAGTGAACATGGAATATCACAGTTTATTGTACGAGCTAGGATTCAAAAGCTCCCGGGTTGAGTCTATAAGTTAAAAAATATTACCAATTAAATTGCTGAAACACATCCTTCTTTGAAATAAAACCTTTGAGCAACAACAAACTTTTGCCATTGCTTGTAAAGGTCATCGAAAAATTTCTGGAATCCATTTTTAATTCAGCCAACGATGCACTTTTAATTTCATCGGCAGATTAGCATCGACGACCCTAAAAGCAATGTGTCAGTTCTGGAAATATTCTGAAGTCACGGGGGGGGGGGGGGAATCAGAGGAGTAAGGAGGATGTGGTAAAACAGTTTTTTTTATCGGTTTCACCTCGTTTTATTTGATGCCTGTTCTTACGTACTGCCGCGTCGCCCATCCGGTATATTGGCTCGTATAGCCGTAGGGTCTGGGTTTGAATCCCGGAGAAGACATGGATGTTTCTAAATGTATAGTGCCTTTGCGGCATGGGGGTACTCAAAATAGCCGTCGAGCCGCAAGTACTCTTGTGAGGTTGGTGGATGGGGAAGAGAGGTGAAAGGCCCCTGACCCTCCCCCAGGGTATTCTCACTCAAAATTGGAGTCGAACCGAGCTATATCGTACTGTTACCTGTATGGTGCTCAAGGCTACGGCCAACGACAGGCATACAACTAGCCCCTTGCCATGATGAATTTTGTGGGCCTGGATCTGACGCGGTCGAGATCAGGTGGCATAAGAAACAACAACGTACTGCCACAAAAACCTTTTCAATATTTTCAGTGGTGGAATATTAGCCTTTGTTGCTCCATATCCCCCCAAAAAGTAACTGTAATTGTTTTCAGCGGTGCGGGAAGTCTGCGGACGTTGAGAGCGTTCGTGGTTCGTGCTGCTTTGAAACGCCGATGCCACTCAAAAACTTCTGTTCGTGATAATTTATCACTGCTGTACATACGCTTCAACATTTCATAAGGCTCCTTTTTTAGAACTCTACAAATATACTTTCTACAAAATTTGATATCCATTCTCTGCTCCGCAGGCGTCATTTCTTTCAATCGCCCGTTACTAAATGCATCTGCTTACAAAATACGACGACGTGGTGAGCCATTGACCACTTGATTTAGGGCAAATCATTTTTAGAAAAGGGGAAGAACGCAATAACGCAGAAAAGTTATCATAGTCACTATACTGCAAATTTTTTTCACATTATAAGCTCAGTCCAGGAACTTTTGAATCCTACCTCGTAATACTTCTTCCTGTTTCGAGAAAACTGTTTTTTTTAACGCAATTTAAATGCGTAATATGTTATATTTCCTGCTCCAAAATACCGAATAAAAATGGGTTATTATGGTTTGTTTGATTAATTTATTTGAAAAAAATATTTCCATAGTTTTTTTTCTTTTTTCTTTCTAACATTTATAAATCTCGTGCACCAAGCAATGCAACACAGGGGCATACAACACAGACAGAAGAGAAATGATTACAACACAAACATCCATGCCTTCTCCGGGATTCCAACGGCACCACAGTCAGCTTCACTGACCACTATACCAGATGGGCGGCAAATTTGCATATTGTACGGTAAAAAGTAACGCTTATACAGATTGTTCCTATAGATTGGTTTTCAAGAGTTTATTGTAGTTTTATGAACACGTTAACCTCTTAAGACTACATGGTACCCAAAAAATCATCAAACTATCGAATTTTTTTATTGGCTTATATTATACCTCGAATCATTATAAATATGCTTGCAAAATTTCAAAGCTTTACTTATATTTTTTATTAAGTAATGGAACAATTTTTGATGCTGGACAGCAGACTAAACAAAACTGCCACGCACACTTTTCATATCATCTGCTCGAAAAGTGCCTGATGAAAAATTAATTTTCTACCACGCGCAAATGAGACTAACATATGTAGAATTACATATGAATTAACAAATCATTTCGAGAAATAATAGTGCAATTCATGCAAAAATGTTAATTTGTGTATTGTTTATTGAAGAGAAAATAGATTTGGTCAAGATTTAAAAGTTGTACGTGCTTTTTAACACGTTTTTATAAGTTACACTTGTATGTAACGGAATCTTAGAACTTGAAAAGATCGAATGAATTCGAAATTTTGCACACTTGTCAAGGACCGATGATAATACGATAATTTCATGCTTTTGTTCCATTGTCCTTATCAGATCGTCAGGAATAACGATAATCAGATTTGGCCACAATCCCATATACCACTTCCAGATTTGGCAACTTATTGTATATACAATTTTAGAATTTGCCGACTATTTCCATATATTATTTTCAGATTTGGCGACTAATTCCAGATTTAGCCACTAAAAGAATAAGGTGTAACCCTAAGGCGAGTGTTTTTAATTAAAAGCTCATTATATGCAAGTGTAAAATACACTTGTGGTTATTACAAATAAAACAAACAAAAAAGTGTTCTTTATGTGAGAAAGTGGAGGGTGGGTGTGTGTTTGGAATTTCTAACCATAATATAAACATTTTTCTGAAAATGAAAATAAAAAAAAAAGGGTTGGTGCATGTGAAAAAAAAATTTATCTTCTAATTGTTAAATATTTTATTTTTAGTATAAAGCAATACGTTTAACAGTGATGATACGAATCAATATCATAGCAATACGTTTAAAAGGTGATAATACGATTGACACTTAATATTACCATGTTTTTATTAATTCGCTTTCTTGAATGTCTATCCGGGTGGAATTTTATAATTGATTTTAAACTGATTTTCCAAAGAGCTAGAGACTTGAAATTTGGACCAAAGCTCAGAAGTGGATGACAATGCATAAAAATGTGAAAAAAGAAAGGAAAAAAAAATGAAAAGGAGGAATTTTATACTTAAGTCTGTTATAAAAACATGTGGTACATTAATTACTTTTTTAATTCCAAAACTTTTTCTTCTTAACAAACTTTCATTTGTTTGACCTGTATCTATAGAGATGGAATCTAATATAACGACACGGGACTCATCTGAAGCCCGTAAATGGAGAGAATAAATTCCCTTCAGAGACCCTTTAATTAATATTCAGTGAAGAGCAAGATTAATTCCAGCAGCCACGTAATTCCGGCTCTAAATATCAAACTCAAGGATAAATTCAACAATGAATAAAGGATAGTTTAAAAAACTAAAAAACACGCTTTTATTGTAGATCGAAATAAAAAATGAAAAATAAATTATAGTTTTAAAAAAACTAAAGAACACGCTTTTATACTGATTCGAACTAAAAAGTAAAAAATTAATATAAGAATAAAATGATGAACGAGAAAATTAATGTCATTAGGGTAAAATCGTGGGGTGCTTTGTACTACATTTTTACACTAACTCAGCATTTCGGAATAGAAATTAAAAACTATAACAATTGATATATTTATAGAACATCCTACTTTTTACCTCCAATGACATTAATTTTCCCAAACCGGTCGGTTTAGATATGCATTTCCAATTTAAAAATTTTTTTTAAAAGATAAGGAATGTTTTTACGTGCTCTTCGAACCAAAAGAACCGTTTACAAAAAAATTAAAAAAATTAAATTTTTATACGGTCTCCCGGTCCTATCACTTGTATTTCGGAAAAGATGCAGTACACAAAAACAAAGTAAACACAAAAAGTTTCATTTTATTACGATAAAAACTGACCGAGTTATGCCTACATAAATGTGAAGCATCGGAGTTGCTCAGAAAAGGGGGTCGTATATAAATTGAGTTTAGAGAATAGTAATTCACTATCTACAGAAAGAGTAAAAGAAAAACATCATAGTAATATTAAAATATTGTAGTAAACATCATAGATTGACAATTTGTGTTGCTGTATGGCAAACAAGAAAAATTAAATTAAAGAAATACAACTTGTACCGAAAAGATTAAAACACCTGGTTTTAACACATAATAGCAAAATAATACAGGATTTGCCGTTCAAATTATAGCATAATGTGGAATGATGCGCTTATCATGAATCAGGGGTTTTATTATATCAGAATGACCAAATTAACTTAAATAATGGTGAAGGCACGAGACAGGTAATACGTCTGTTGCAACTCCCAGTTTTATACAAGCGCTGAACAGCACGGGCAATTGTGCAATAAGATGGATGTCTTCGAGTGGGAAATTTAATGGCATAAAGTCTTGCCGCCTCTCTCTTATTTCGATTACCATGCTCATAAAACAGTACCATTTCGCAGTTTCTTCATTTGTATACATCTCGTTCTCCCCTACTAGAATTCGTAATATTAGAATACGACTGTATGTAATTGCAAGCGACTACACAACAGATTTTTAACGTTCGTCATGACCAGCAAAAACGCAGCAAATCAGACTGAAGCCGTACCATATAAGTCTATTTTTGGAACTCCTTTTGAAATGTTTTCTTCGTCCAAAATATTCTATTTTTTTCTACGTTTTACACATACACAGAATAAATTTTTTTCCCACAAGTACTCAATTATTGTATTATTAACGCATGCTTTTAAATTTAAAAACGATTTACATAAGAGTGACGTGCAAGAGCGAAAGTTTCCTAGCAGAGTACAAACTAATTTCACTTTGGAGACGGCCCCTTACTAGCTTCTTGAAAATCGCCGAGAAAATGCATATAAAGTATGATTTTCAAAGTTCCATAACTCGGCCAGTTTTTATCGTAATAAAATAAAACTTTTTGCGTTTACTTTATTTTTGTGTACTGCATCTTTTTCTAAATGTAAGTGATAGGACCTGGAGACCGTATAAAAATTAATTTTTATAATTTTTTTCTAAATGGGTTTTTTGGTTCGAAAAGCACGTAAAAACATCCCTTACCTGTTTTAAAAGATTTTTCAAATTGGAAGTGCATATCTAAACCGAACGGTTCGGGAATTAGCTATTGGGTCACATTAAGGCTGGACACCCTGTATATATCCCCCATGTATGTGAAGTTTAACACAATTATTATTAAAATATTTTAAGATATTTATTTATACAAATGCACAGATGCAATTCTTTGATTTTGATATATTTGACTTATAAATTATTATTTGATTTTGCTTTCATTCGCGTACAATATTTAACATACAGGGCCTTTTAAAATCATGGAAATAAAAAAATAAAGGCATAAACATCTTTTGTACACGTTGTGCATTACTAAAGTTGTAAAACTGAGCATGTGGAATTAGCTCTGAGGTGTGTGTATTTACTTTTTTAATAATTATTAAGGTAAAGTTTTAGGAAATATTGATCTTTCATTTATGTGTTTTCTTCCATATAATCATTAAGCCAGTATACTGTTTAATTGTTTCACATTTTTGCAATTTTTTTTATGGTAAGCAGTTTTAAATAAGCTAATTAACATTTCATAAAAGTTTCAGACTATTCGATGAGTATTATATCGTGCTATTCATGGAATGAAAACTTCAAACTGATATTTTTCCATGTTGAATTTTTGATTACATACTATCATTCAAAACCCTAAGGCTTTTTTGATAATTGAAGTACAGATGTGAATTTTTTTATAAATGTTTTAAAATGTATACTTTGTGAAACTGTGCATGGAATTAGCTCTAAGCAACGTAGAAATTTTTTTTAAAAATTTAAAAATCAAAATTGTTGCTTTTTCGAGAATTTTTGTATGTTTCACAACGAAAAAATTAATATAAAATTTATGACTAGCGGCATAAAAAAAAAACCTTGCACAGTTTTAAGTAGTATGTTATAAGTTACTTTGAAAAAAATTTGAAAAAAAATATACATATTTAAAGAAACCTTAAAAATTTAAAAAAATTTTAATTTTGAAACATTTTGCAAAAAATTTGAAATTTTTTACATGGAATTATTATTTAATGATGAACTTTATTAAAGACAATTAAAACTAAATTTCAAAAACTTAAAATAAAAAAAATTTAAAGATGGTATCCAGTTGCATTAAGTGGCCAATTTTTTTTACCCATAATGCTTTTAAAAAATAGGCCCATTTGTTTATTGTATACAACTAAACGCGATACTAATTCCTGCCTTCACCCAAAAAACAAAAATACCGGGTGAAAAGCATTTCAGTACCATAGACAAACTGCATCAACTTTTCAAGACACTAGCACTAAATAATACATCAAAAGAATTAAAAATACCGCACATCAAATAGAGAAAGAAAAATCATTGCCCGTACAGCGTACGGGCAATCCGATTGTGGCCAAATTTTGGTAGTACGTACTTTGTACGGGCAAACCGCTTAAGGGGTTAAATGCTTGAAGATTATCAATAGTAAATAAATTTTATCTCTCTTTTTTTTATCTTATTCTTAACCACATTTACAAAAGTGCATGAAATCGTTTGAATGAATTACATAAATTTTATTGGCATACGTTGGTCTCTTTTTTTTTTTCTTCTTCAACACAATTCCCTATTTTATAAGTAACAGATTATACGAATTTGAAATTACAATAAACAATTTTTAAGTGAACCCGAAAAGACTTATAGAATGGTTCTAAAAATATTACGCAAAACACACACACACACTTCGAAGTCTTATACCTAAAATGAAATATATAACTTTCAAGATAAATTTGATCCACACAAAATATACAATTTTGATAAAATTATTATTCAAATTATTTGCTTTCCATCAAAGGGGAAAATATATATTACGGAACAACTGATGTGTGTGTGTGTGTGTGTGTGTGTGGAGCGGTTTCTTCTATTAAAAATTCCTGGAAAACTCTTTATGGGGGACCCCGATCGCTGGAGAAGCCATGCTGGTTTAAGAAATGTCATTATATCAAAATTAGACATGGTTTGGTCTGTGTCAGAAGACCTCCCAGAAATACTATTTCCATCAAGACTATAATTTGAGGGATTTTGAGAATATATATTTGAAGTATTACAAATGACATCTCCTGCTGGAACAGGTTCGTAGAAGAAAGCACCCCTTCAAATTCGCAAAAAAGGATTGCGAGGGGTGGTCGTCTATTGAAGTGAAAACCGTGTAGCCGAACTTTGACAGAAAGTATTATCAATAACAGGGCCGCCACGTGGGTATTAGGCACCCTTGTTCAAGTTGAAATTCGGCGCCCCTTTATGAGATTCTGGTACACTCTTATAAAGTGCTACAAGTTATATGTGAAATACTCTTTTATAGTATTCGAAATTTGACTTTCGAACTGAAAAGCTTTAAAATTATAATATTAAAACACGTTTGTCTTATTGTTTTTTTTATTATTTCATAAATTTTAAAAACAAAACAAAGCAAAAATGATATAAAATTTTTTAAGTAATATATAAAAATTAGAAAAAATATTCAAATATTGATTCTCCTAGCTTTAGCTGCTGCAAATGCTCGTATCAATTCCTTTATATTTAATTTATCCAAAATTTCGCTCTCTCTCTCTATGGATATAATTGACAAGTCTGATAATCTCTCCTACGCCATAGTAGATCTCGCATGTAGTTTTTTTTTTATATAATTTTAAGTTTTGAAAAACTTTGTTCTCCAGTAGCCACCGAAACTGGCAGGATTAAAGAAATCCGTAAAACTATTGCAATATTCGGAAATGTATCGATAAGATTGTTTTTATAAATATAATTTAAAATATCCATAGGTGCATATCCTCTTTGGTAAAACATCGCAAAGATTTTATTTCTTCAAACAAATGTAATCCATCTATGTCCTTTTCATTAACATTTTTAGTATACGTTAATTTTCGTTCTAATTCTTACAATGTTTTAAAATTTCATTGTCACTCCAGTTTTTTAAATTAGGTATATAGTGTACTACCTAGAAGTAATTGTAATGTTCTTTTAATTGACTGAATCTTTCTGAAATTGAAGAAATAGCAGTGTCTAATATTATATTGTAAAATTCAACCTTAAACTTTTGTCTTGGATTGTTGATTGGTTCGTCGGTTTGTTCGTCTTGAAATAGTTTATTTTTAAACCTGTTTCAACTTTGTGGAAAATCAGCATCCACACCCAAATCATCAGCAACGATACTTGCATTGGCAATTGCATGTTCATACGCTTCATCTGATCTACGATTATTTAGTACTCATATCAGATTTTGTAAATTGTCAGTCATGATTTGTAAATCATATTTAGAATTTTGCATTATTTGATTTACTACATTTACTAAATTTAAAATATCGTGCCAGATGTTAATGGAACAAATGAATTTAAACGAGGAAACCTTCTGAATCAAATTTTTTGCCTGGGATCTGGATTACATGTCTCTTTGATCTTCTTGAATCTTTATTAACGCTTTCAAAATTCCCTTCAAATCGTTTTTCAGCGGTCATAAAGCTTGAATTCTACTTTCCATTCTGGTGTTGGAGAGTGGCTTTAAAGTTAGATTTTCAACATACTGTTGCAAAATAGACCAACGTTTAACGGATGAAAAGAAGTAGTTGTAAAGCTCTTGCACTACTCCAAAGAAATTAACTGTTTCGAAGGAAATTTTAGCTTCATCATTTACAACTAAATTTAGAGAATGGGCAGAGCAGGGATATAGAGTGCTCTCGAATTATTTTCACTAATTTTTTGTTGCAATCCTTTGTGCTTTCCTCTCATATTAGCACCATTATCGTAAGACTGGCCTCGTAAATCTGATAAATTTAGTTCTAACTAACGATTTTAAATGCTCATTTATGAATTCATACAGACCCTGTCCAGTTTTCTAGATTGAAATCCTAGAAAATGTTCTTCAATTTGGGCTTTATTGGTTTCCTCGTTCTTATAAACAAATCGAATTACAACAGTCAGCTGTTCGGTATGACTGATATCAGGTGTAGTATCCAAAATTAATGAGTAATATTTTGACGATTTAATCATATCTAATAAATGCTTTTTAATTCTTTCTGAAATAATGCTTATAATTTCATTCTGAATTTGATCCCCTAAGCAATGAGCAATGTTCTTTTTTTGAGATGTTTGAATTTTGTGGAGATGTTCATTGATAATTGGATCAAATTTTGCTATGGTTTCAACCAACTTCAAAAAATTTCCATTATATATCACTATGATACAACTGTTTCGAAGAACCTCTAAATGCAAGGCATTGCCGGGCTAAATATTGAATTAAATAAATAAGCCGTTCAATAACCGATTGCCAGGAGACCTTTTCTGCATCATAAAATCTTTGTTGAGCTGCATCAATGGTGCATAAATTATGCAAAGACATTTTGAGTTCACTGCATTTTGAACTATGTTTAAGGTGAGATGCACTACTTTCATGCGTTTTTAAAATGTGGGTTAAATGTGCTCAATCATTACACCCATTCTTAATAAGCTGTGAATACTTCTCACTGAATAGTTTACATGGGAAGAGCAAAAAACTGCGTTTCAGGAATTTGAATATACTAAATAGTTTCTAAATACTTTTTCTTCATTCGGCAATGTTCTATAATAGAACGATTCTGAAAACTTTCTACCAGAATTATCTCTCGGAAAATGTTTAGTTATCAAGCGGGAAGGGCCATTTTCAATTAAATAATCTCTAATTTTTATAGAAATTGCATCAGGCCAGGTAGCTGGATCGCTTAACACAAAGTCAAAATCTTCGTTTTGAGATATGTTATTATCGGGTGAATTTTCTCTACTTCAACATCTAAGTTTTCTATTGGTACAATCGTGGTTTCTTCTTGATAATATTCTGGTAAAATTACATTTTGAGAAAAATTTTAAGTATGAAATTCTAAACCGGATGTTGATGGTCCTGGTTCAATTGCTTGACCGTCTAATCCTGTTGTGTTTCTGAGATATTTATTTAGAGATCCCGCCAGTTTCTGATTAGCTTTCTCTCGTTGCAATTTCCTTTTTCTATTTTGTGCTCCAGACTTTTTATTCTTTTTTTGAGATCATGTTTCTAAAAAAAATATTTATTGCACTAAATAAAAAAATTTAACTTTCATTTCATTTACAAAATGCATCATATGATTTTCTCTCAATATTTTATTTGAAACTCCATTTATGTCATTTGCTATTAAATAAAAATTCAGGTAAAGAAGCTAATTTAACTGAAAATTTAGAAACAATATTTTTTTTTTCAGAAAATTTATTTTTCAGAATTTTTAGTGTGAAATTTTTTTTTCTTTCTGTAATTCAAAATATTTAATTAAATTAAACCAATATTAATACAAATTACTAAAAAGCATTTGTTATAAGCAATAGAAATATTGAAAACACACACACACATCTCAGGTACATAATAATTATAAACATTTAATGAAAAAGTTATAATTATTAGTATTTTTTTGCGATTATTTGGAAATTGAAATTGTATAAGAAGTAGATAAATCAAATTCTTCCCAATATAGGGTAAGATTTATCTGGGTTTTATAGAGATAAATAAAAAGTTGCTTTTTGAATTATTTTGTTAATTTGAAAGATAAAAATTTTTCTTAATTTGTTTCTTTTTATGAAAAAAAAATAGACTGGACATTACTGAACGAGCAGATTTGAGGTAAAACCTAAGTAAATTTATGCTAAGTATTACAAATTTGTAACTAAAGTGTCATAAAAGCATTTGTTTTTGCTCTTTTATTCTGTGTAATAGGTACTAAATTTTAACTTTTATCTAATAAATGTTTAAAATTAACATGTATTTTTTAGTTTTTCACACAACACTTCACTACAGATATAAAAGTAAATGTGTTTTTAAAATAGCAGCGAGCTACCACAGTATACCTACTGGCCAAAACACATTTGAAGTTCATGAATTTGCAAAAATTCAATATTAAGTAAGCAAGGGGGCTCAGATCGAAAAACAGGACAAGTTTGAGATCCTCTGTTCTAATCTATGGTGCTGACGCGTACTGTTTTTTTTTTATTTCTAACTCAATACAAATACTCATACTAATTTAATCTGCAGAAAATATATATTGTTACAGGTACTCAGTTACTCTCTTCTATAAACTCGCAAATTTTCTGCCTGTAAATTAATGTTTACATAGAAATTTTTAATAATTACAAAACAACCTGATTTTACTGTGAATATTTAAAAAAAAATTTTTTTGATTGCAATTCATTAAAATTCCCTTCAGTCTGATTGCTAGAGGAATATCGAAAATTTTAATTTTAGAATTTCTTTGTCATTTGGTTGAATTGTTTGGCAATGTTTGTAATATGTATAAAAAATTTACAAATTTAATGAAAATTTATGCAATAATACTTATGCAAGAATATTTTTTGATCTTTGTATATTTGAAAAGTTACATCGTATACATACCTTACAAAAGATAGTATCATTTTTTAAGAACTGTTATATTCAACTCTTTTTTTAAAAAAATAATATCGTGCAGATATAATGCTTGACATGAATTTTTTTTCATAAAAGTTAATGTACATTACGTACTGTTCCATAACGTACATAAAGTACATTAACAATTTTTTGTAATTTTTTCACTTTTTGTTTAATATTGGATTATATTTAAGACATTAAGATTGTACAATGTTCGAAGAACTGTTCTATATTAGTTGATTTTTTTCAATGATACTCTACAGCTATGAAAAAGTAAGATATCGTGTACATAAAATAAAAATTCTCAAAAATGAAAAAAACAAAACCCTTTTTTCCCCCTTCTTTTTGTGATCTGAAGTAAATTTCAAATGTTTTACGATATGAGTAGGGTATTTCAGAGTAATATATTTCTTAAAAAATAAGAATAATTTTAACACAAATGTGTGTATTTCAGTAACCAAATGTTCAGTGAATCATCTGGTTACGATAAATTTGAATTTTTAAATCTTTGTATGATAAGACATAAAGAGTATTATATTAAGAATATGATGAATTGTGCAAATATAAATAACATCACAAACGTTGTACAAAAAGGTAAATGAAATTTTCAACAAAGAATAGTTCTACAAAATTAAGGGGGGAAAAAATTTGATATTAACAAGTTTTTCGATCATTTACTCATGTTGTAAACATTAATTTACAATCAACTTTTGTTTCCTTGTATATTATGAAAGCAAATCTTTCTGTTTCTGATAGCTAGTTTTTCTGTAGTGTCATTTGAATCAAGAATATTTTACCGCATTTATTTTTATTATTTTTTATATAGAAAAATTCAGAAAATTTATAAAGTTAAGTGAAGTCTAGACTGGGGATCGGAAAGAACCTGTTGTTTTTGAAACAAGATATCGAAAGTATCAGACACCTACTTGATATGAGCTACCGGGTAAAAGGTCCCTCATCCCAGCAACAATCCGATTAATTAATCCAATTATTGCTACAATTAATATTTTTTATATTATTTAAATAAAGTTTTACACACAGAGAGGCATTACATTTTGCATTCCTTCAAAAATGAAGAAATATTGTAGATATTATTTATTTATTTTTATTTCTATAGCTCAATGCAAGTGCGATCAGTGTCAAAATATCAATGCTAGGAATTAAACTTTGAAGTTTCGTAAAAAAAATTCAATGCCAGTTCTAATTTAAGTACTACTTTTTGAAATTTCATGTTTACACTAATAATTAAACTTTATAAAACTGTTCTTGCATAGAAAAGTGTGCTTTTTGGAAGATGTATTCCAGCAAAGAAAACAAGTATTGATGCATATAAATCAACATAAAAGTACTATATATATAAAAATATAAACGAAAATCTTAATATTTACTTATGTAACACGGAAAATTTACAAAATAAATTTTTTTAAATTAGATTTCATTAAGCTGGACTTTATTTTCACTGTCTCCTTTGTAAAGGAAAGCAAATAATAAATGTATGTTTTGATTTTATTTTAATATGATAAAAAAGTTTGTACATTTTTAAGTCCAAGAGAAAATACAAAATAAATCAAAAGTAAAGTCATAATTACCGTTTGCAGTTTTAAAGAAATGGAGTAAAATTTAAGAAATTACTGATTTAAAATTGCGTCGACTCTCTCTCTCTTTGAAAAAAAGTGATTTCCTGAAGGCAGTGGCGTAGCTAGGCATTTAAAGGCCCTGGTACAAAAAAAATGAGGGCTCTATCTTGGTTGAATTCTATCAAATATATATAAAAATATGGGAATATTTTAAATATATACAAAGCTACAATTTTTACTTATAGTCTTCTTTTTCTTGGCGTTGTTTGCGATTAAACGCACACTTCTTGGTTTCTTTCTTTTTTGATGTGTAACATCTTTCCTCTCTATTGCTGAAGATTTGTGGGAGTGATTGCGTGAAAAGTTACGGAAATGCGTAACAGGAAGTTGGGGAAGCATGCGCTATTCAGTGAAGTTCTACCTTTTCTCCTTCATTCGGGAGGGGCTCCACCCCCTCCCCCACCCCCTGCGGTCTAGGCCGGGGGATCTTTGTTTTCGTTTCTTACTTTAGGATCAGAGAAGAAGCTGTCCTTTAGGCAGAGTCGTGGTTAGAAAATAACGAACGTGTTTCGAAACCTGACTTCTATTGTTGTGTACAATTTAAACGACCGGGCCACAGAGCAGCTGGTGTTACGATCTATCGGAAACAGAATAACTCTCATGTTGTGGCTCGACATATGGATATTACTTATCGTCAAACAAGTGGACTGGGTATTGTTAGTCAAGATATTGGGGACATATGTGCGGCAAAATGCTTATTTGAAAATGGACAAACAGTGATTTCGGTGGTCGTATACATTTCTCCGAATCAAACGGTTCAAAAAATTAAAGATTTCCTGCATTTTTTACTTTTGCCATACACCGAAGGGGTTTCTGCTCTTTTTTTAAAAAAAACTATCACTCGCTTCCCCCGATTTTGAGTGGTGATTTTAAAGTTAACTTCAGTTTGCTAGAAGCCGTGCCCCTCATAGCTTTTTTGAATGATGAACTCAAGCTCGAAATGAACACAAATCGAACAACTAACAGTGGTACTGTTATTGACGCTATTTTTGAACGGTTTTTAAATACTTTGAAAACACAAGTGTCATATTTTATATCATAAATTATCATTACTGCTCTTCCCCAAATTGAACAAGAATAATTATTTTTGATAAAAAAATTGCATTACTCCTTGTGTTAATTAAATAAAATTTTCATTAAAGATGTAATTATTCCATAGAAAGTTATTTCCAATCATACTCTTTTCATTTTTTTCAGGATTTAAGTAGCTATTGTGAATTTACCACGATAACATGTCAGATGTTACACATCGTATGCGACTACTGTAAGGCTCGTTCTTTCTTTCTTTTTTGTAATCTATAATTTTAATTTTATAATTTATCTAATACAATTTGTATGTGCTCGAGTATTTACTGATGTTAAAAGGAAGCAGAAACGTAATGCTACGCTATAAAACGTCGTTGGAGAATCCCTAGCTATTAATTTATTCGGGAGGATCGAACTCACATCCAACAGAGGGCTTAGAGGTACAAAATGGTCCAAGGAGATAGACAGGAAATGATACAAAAAATGCATGAACAAGAAAATGCAATACAATATTATTATAATTATTTAAAAAAAATATATCTGCAAAAGAGCAGAGGAGGGGGTACAAAATTAGAATGTAAAATTACTTCATCATACCAGAAGATTGCGAAATATTGAAACAGGAAACTAGCTTATTATGAATCATATTGTTATTAAAAATAGAATGTAACTAGGAGGGAATTGCTTCTTGTGTAGGTTTTTTAAGATGTAATAATAAGTATGGTAAGATTTTTCATGGAACTTGAAGTTTATTTTCAAATAACAGTCTATAAAAAAAAAATGAAAATATTGAAAATAACAAGAACTTTTCAATAAGTAAAGTTCGCAACACTGAACGAACAACGAAAAGAATTTAGGTAAAATCCCTACAAATTCGAAATTACTTTCAACTGAATTGCGACGATTACAGTTATGTGTTGCAACCTTTTATATTTATTTCTTAAATTTAGAAGATCACAAATTCGGCTGCCCTTGTGTATACATATCCTGCTTAGAATCTAATGGAATTCATGATACCAAAAAGAGTGTTGTAGATCGCTATAAAGCAGTGCTTCTCAAACTTTCAATATTTGCTACCCAATTATCAGTCATAATTTTCATCGCGCCCCACTTCTTACAACAACAATGTACTGCATGCAATTTTAGTGTACTTTGATGGTAAAACTACGATGCAATACGACTTTAATTATAAGCGCACTAATTAGATAAATGTTAAGTTCGACGTTGAGCCACATCTTCTCATCATATAATGAATAAAAATTTATGCGGATACAAATCATTCCCAATTCCTGTTGTTGCATGTTATAAATTCTTAGATATTGAACACGTTTCGTATAATAGCGCGAACTCCACAAGGAACGTGTTTTTATTGTTCGTATCGGTAATCAAATTTTGTTTTACACAAACGAAAACAAAATTAAATTAAATTAAAGTATAAAATTTAAAAAATAAAATCTTATTTTATTGCTAAGAAAATATAAAACATGCAAAATTGCAAGTTTTTTATTAACAACTTTTTGTAAGTAACATTAAATTAAAAAAAATTATAAGTACTATAAATTTTGGCGCCCCCTGCCCTATAGGCACCCTTGTGCGGTGAACAATTTTGCCACCCCCGCACGGCGGCCCTGATCAATAAACAGAAATAGTTGACATAGCAACGTCTCCGAACAACTTTTCCCCAGTGAACTGAAAAAGTTGCTTGAAATTCCAGCCAATGGGGTTCTTCGGTGCCCTACGTCATAAACAAGATGGCGGTAAAGATGGTAGTTTCGGTTTCATCAAACGCATCATATATGGCGTATAATATTTTAATGGTGTATACTATTTTAACGGCGTATAATATTTTTAACAGAATGGTGCTCCATTTCTGCTTACGCCCATCAACAAAAGTGCGAGCGAAATAAAATAAATTATATTGGATGTTCGTTTTCCGAAACAGAAAAATCGGTGAGTAATTTTTCAATATGGAGATAGAGCGCGGCAACATTTCACATACGGCAACCCTTCACTCTCAGCTGCGTAAAAAATTGTCCTAAACGGTTGCTCCAAATATGCGTGTGTCATAGGGGCTTTAAGGACAGTGTAAAATTTGTTGTTCAAAAAAGGATGCTAATGGAAAAAAGATAAGATGGTAATGATTGATGAGTTGGTCTGTGCTTGGAAAAGTGGTTCCAGCTATACCACTCAAAACTGAACTGCTAAACTACTAATACGTATACATTTATTTTTATTTTATTTATTTTTTGTAGAAAATAATTCTCCAGTAGAAACGAACTTTAGCACTACCACGCTGTGTGGCAGCCACCTCAAACGAATATGCAGTTGCTAAAAAACCTAAAAATTTTTATGCATGTTATTCAAAACACCCATTTTTAACTATTTTATTTTGAGCTAAATAAATACACAAATAAATGTGTATGACTCACAGTTTCACAAACCTACAAAGGTCGTGGTAACCTAGTGTTGAAGGTAACAGACTCATGGCTGGCTTGTCATGCGTTCGAGCCAGTGATATTTTAAGCTCATTTTGGGCCCTGGGCTCAAAAGATCTACGCCCCTCCCCTTGGCACTGAAAAATCAAAATTTATAACCAGAAAATCTGTTTGATTCCATTTTATCCGGGCCCTTCCAAGCCTCTCCAGGCCCTTGGGCGCCCAATGGATAAACCATCACTGGTTCGAGACTTGCACCGCTGAAGACTAGTTGTGCAGAAGGTGCTGATGCGTGGTAGATATGTTCAAGGCTTAAACGCGTCCTTTCGTTGGTGTAGTGTGGAAATTGGAGGGGGGGGGGAGGTGCCAGCTCAGATGTTGTTCTTGTCACTTGCCCCTGTTTTAAAATTACGATGTCCATCACTATAAGCCCTAGTGTAGCTGAAAAGAGCGACGTAAATATTTTCTCATATTCACAAAACTAGTCACAAATTGACTCGACCGATGACCGCATTTCGGTTAAATGAGTTGAATGGTTGTTTATGGTATTAGGCCTAAGCCTAGACATAGGCAATGGGGATGGCATAATAATCCAGTCTTGCCTGTTTTTTCAGTTGACATGCAGTTTGAAATTCTTTGTTTTTCGAAGAATATGTGCCGGAACAATATTTGATAATTAAAATGATCAGGATCATGATTTTACTAAGATTGAGTCGAGAACGAAGGAGGCCATCCCCCGAGGGGGAGACATTGGGCCCGGGGCCAGTTGGTCCATGCCTTAAGACCTCCCTGATTGCAAATGAAACAAATGTATAAATATAAATATTCTTATAATTTTTTCATTCCCTTAGGTAATTTTTTATTCTGATTTATATAGGCAGCTGCGGGGGGTAACCTTGTGGTCAAGGTCACGGATTTGTGACTGGCGTGTCATTAGTTCGAACCTGATGCCGTTGAAGACTCGCCGTGTAGAGAAGGCCGATGCACGCTGAATCTGTCGAGGCTCAAACGTCCTCCTGTTGGTGTGGTGTGGAAGTTAGGAGAGGGAGGTGTCAGCTCAGGTTTCGTCCTCGTCACTTGACCGTAATTCAAAATTACGAGATCCATTGCAAATATCCTTCGTGCTGATTGATATTGCGACGTTAATATAACTCGCACTCACTCGCTGATTTTTACAATTCTGCTAGTAATGTCATTAAAAGCACATGAGAAAAACATTCGTGTTTAATGTTGAGATTTTTTTTTTCAAAATCTTTATATATTCTCTCTTTTTCTCTATATTTTTTTCAATTGTCTTTTACTAAAAATGAATCTGACAACCAGTGACGAAATATTTCGTCACTATGATGCCTATTCTGTTACTGGATTTTTCATATAATACTAAAATTCCTTATTTATTATACTATGTACGTAATCCAACTGTCCAAACTTTAACGTTCTTTATAGTTATCTTTAACTGATCATACAAAAGTTCTAGAATATTAATTTATTTATTAGCATTGCACTTTAAAATGGAAACCCTAATCTCCAAACCTCCACGCCAGGACAACGGGAGGACTTTGTCAAAGTTCAAAGTCCTCACGTTGTCCTGGTGAGGGCGCCACGAGGGACTGTGTACGATAAATTTGTCAATCGTACATCAGTCCCACTACACGACGGGTTTTTTAGAACACCAGGACACGAACTCACGACCATGACCACTCAACTACCGCGGTCGTTTCCATCATTACAGTAGGGAGTGCTGATTCAATTTCTGCGTTGTTACAATATACAGTACATGGGAATTTGCATACATTGAAACTTCTTTTATCGATAAGTAAGAAAAATCCTTTTAAAGAGAAGCGATATACCAACTTACGCAAACCCGGAGTTATGCGATTTTGAAATCTCGTTGATTCATCTTTTGTTTGAGCGCTACACAACTCGATTACTCACTCTCCGCTTTCTGCTTAGCCAATTTATGTGTTCGAACGTATCACGCGGAATCGACGCTTAGCCAAAATAATGTATTTTGTGTTATTTCTTTCTTTTTACATAGTTTGCGTTTGTTATTAGATAATAATTGCTATATCGTGTTCGTTATATGTACTATATCTAATGAGATTTGAGAGACTGCTATGTCATCCAAAGGAAGTAGAACTAATTCTTCTGCAACAAACAAGAAAAGAAAGCCCTTATCTTTGGGATATAAACTTAATATTATTACCGTACATTAGAATTTGCACCAGACTGATACAAAAATGAAAATTTGTGAATTGGCAATCAAATTTAATCTAACGGAATCGACGGTCAGAAAAATTATGAAAAGCAAAGAAATAATTTTCGAAAAGCAGTGAAAAATGCTCAGTCAAGCATCATTCGTACCATCATTCGTAAACGTCCTGATATTATCACTCGAATGGAAACCATACTGCTGTTTGTAAAAAATGCAAAACCATGAAGGGATCATCAGAATCAAATGAAATTTAATGCACAAACGACTTGTATTAGTACAAATAAATGACGAAATTTTCAAAGTAAAAAATCAGTATTTGGTGTAGCCACCACGCGCTGCAATAAGTGCTGTTATACGACGTGGCATGGAGTCAAACAGATTTTGAATGTCTGGTTGTGGAAGAGAATTCCATATTGCTTGTATGCGCAGCAAAAGTTCGTCCTTTGAAGTTGCAGGACGCGGATCATGAGCGAGACGCCGGTCAACCAAATCCCACACGTGCTCAATAGGAGACATATCCGGTGAATAAGCAAGCCAAGGAAGAAGTTGCATGTGTTGGGCTGAACAGAAGTCTCGAACAGTCTTTTCAACATGTGGGCGTGCATTATCCTGCTAAAAGATAGCCCAGGGATGCCTTGAAGGAAGGGAACGATTTCGGGCTGTAGCACTTCACGGACGTACCTGTTGCTATTGAGATTACCCTCAATTCATAGCAAATTGGATCATACATGATGCGAAATCACACCTCTAGCCATAACTCCGGGTGTTAGACCACACCCGACCCACTATGTCGTTCGATAATGCACTCTGGAAGGCAGCTTTCACCGGCATTGCGTCTAATACGAATGCGGCCATCATGATCTCACAAATTGAAGCGTGATTCATCTGAAATGACAGCTTCGCTCCAATCAGCTTGCCAGGCTTTATGCTCATGAGCCCATTGCAGACGCAGACGTCAATGTTTTGCCGTGAGGGGGATCCTGTAAAAAGGAACCCTTGCACACAATTCCACGGTGCAGCACACATTGACGAATTGACGAAACCGGCATTAGTACACCTGTAGCAGTAGACCCACTTGCTGCCAACTGCCTGGAGGAAGCTGTACGGTCATTCATTGCCATGTGGAGCAGGTGTCGATCCGCTCGACGTCTCGTCATCCTGCACTGTTCATTGAACTCTTCCGTCATCCATGCGTAGTTTTCGAAGTTCGTGTAGCGTGCTCAGTCATGCTGCCACTCGTGGAGGTACAGTGCTCGCATACAGCTCGCTATCCATTGTCGCTATGCTGAGCTATTGGTATCGTATCGGGTGCTATTCTGACAATGCGTATCACTCATTTTGCTTGTCTAAAAATTTATACCGTTTTTTACATTGAAAATTATCGTGATTTTTTGTCGAGCTTCTATTTCGCTGTTGTAAACAGAAATGGAGCATCATTTTGTTTAAAATATTATACGCTGTTAAAATATTGTACATCATTAAAATATATTATGCCATATTTGATGCGAAGCTACCCCCGTTACAGCTATTTTGTTTATGACGTAGGGCGCCGAAGAACCCCATTGGCTGGAATTTCAAGCAACTTTCATTTAGAGCAACTTTCTCAGTTCACTGGCAAAAAGTTGTTCCAAAGCCACTGCTATGGCAACGGAGTAAAAATTGCACGAATTGGAACAAAAATTGCACCAAACGTGTACGTGTGATAAGGCCTTTAGATCTCACTAAACGTTCGCCACAACATAACTATTTTCAACTTCCCGCTATAGCCCTCTATTTATACGCTTTCAGCATCGGTTCAGAGGGCGCTGCGCATGCGCGGTAGCTCTGAAACTTTACTGTTTTACGTAACATCCTATAATTGATATTTGCTGCAAAGTTCATTTAATTCTGATGATTCCTTCATGGTGTTGCATTTTTTTACAAACAGCAGTGTATGTTGAAATTATGGTGTGTTAAATTTCATGAAACCTTCTACGTCAAAATAACCTCGGTTTGCAATTTTGTATTTGTGTTATCTAAAAATGTATTAAACACTTTTTTTCTATTATTTTTTCTTGCCTCCGGCTCCACCTAAAAATAATTTATTTGTAATTATCTAAGAAATTATCCCCCGACTTACGCGAATTCGACTTACTGGATTGTCACTCAGTCCCAACTATCGCGTAAGTTCGGCGTATAACCTCAATCCATTCAGTCTTATATGAAACACATACAAATTAGGTAAATTTACGAAAAAAGTTATTTTTTGTAAAACATCTCTGTAGAATTACGTGAAATGAATCATCAATCTACACCCGGAGTAGGCATTAAGTCGATCGCGATCGACCGGTGGACCGCCATAACATTTTGGGATGACCACCTTCACTGAGATTTAATAATCATTCCATCATACAAAAGTCCAGAAATATTATTTTTTTTTTTCAAATCTAAGCCATCATCGATTCTAAGCCACACCCCAAAATCTCAACGAAATTTTGTGAAAATTGAAAAATTGTCTAAAATGATTTATCGATATCCATTTTTATGAAATCAAAATAAATTTAAAAGGAAAACTAATAAGAAGTGAATAATTAATTATTTTATCTGTATTATAAACATGTAATGCATGCCGGTTCCTGCTTCCCTCTAATCTCCCTTGTCTATTCTCGGACCCGGCTAGATGTGTGGGAAGAACTGAATAATCAGTCGACATGATTCACTCTAATTATTTTATTGTCACAAAATATCAAGCAAGCACAGTTATAATCCAATTAAGAATGTTGATCAGTATACAGAGCGCGAAGGTGAGACCCGTTATCCTGGGAATAATATTACGGACCCTCAACTGATTCCACGATAACCTATACAAGCTCAATTTCAACTCCGCTGCGTTTTAATAAGTTATTCTTGAACTTCTAATTAAATAAGGCTCACGATACCTGTACTCATGTGAAGTCCTACTGTTGAGGCCTTCAACGGTAATCTTTAACTGGATTCGATCACCTCCAAGTGATCCTCTCTTGGAACTTTTCAATTGATACTTTTATAAACTTAGATTTGCACTTAATAAATTCACGATCCTCTAACTAACCAACTAACTCTCAAAACTCGCGAATACAGAATTTATATAATATACTTAATTTGCATAATCACGTTTCCTTACCTTCGGTAAAAGTTGGTTGGTAAAAATGTTTCCCAGAAGAGTCCCAAGGGGTTAGTAATAGACGCGTATAGATCCGTCACAAACATTTAAATACATACATGAAGCTGTAATTGCTCTAAATACCCGATCCAACAAATTATTTTCCCTTAAATTCTAAGCCGAGCTCAATTTTCAGTAGCATTAACACTGGGAAAAAGCTTGGTTTAGATTCGAGTAAATATGGTATTTTAAAATATACGGAAGAAAAAAAATCGAATTATATAAGAGAAAATTTCGATCAATAGAAAATGCAATTCGCTATTTAGAGGTAATTTTACGAAGAAAATCGGTAAAATTTTCTTGGTTCCAAGAAAAAGAAATATAGAAATTTGTAAAATAGAGGCTCGTAAATCGGAGGTCTGACTGTATTGTATACTTTATTTTAGCTCACTACACCTACACCACTGGGTGGACCGCAACACGTTGAAAAAATTCAAAGTAGCCCGTACCCTGGAAAAGACTGCCCATCTCTGATCTGCACAATCGAAAGCATTAAACAAGTCTTGTGTAACGAGAAGTTTACGAATTAAAGATTATCAAAATATTTTGTTTATTTCTAAGGCGTTGCAAAGAAAATGTGACAAAGCAATATTTTTCTTAATCGAAAATGGAAATCCACGAGAGAGTAACTTTCATATTCAAGGAAGATGAGTCCTCACAATGTAGGAGTAATATGGTTCAGCTTCATAATTGTCACAACATAATGAGAAATGCTGTTCAGGAATAGAATTTGTAATGCCGGACGGTTCCTGTTTCCATCTGAAACCCCTTGTCTACCCGCAGACCCGGCTAGGTGTGTGGGAGAAACTGAATAATCACTATACATAATTCCACACTAACTATTTTTTATTACCAAAATATCAATCGGACACAATAACAGTCTAATTAAGGTAAATAATAAGATAGTAGAGCGCGGAGGTGAGATTCAATAACTCGGGGATAATATTACGGATCCTCAACTGAATCTACGATAGCTTAAATACGCTCGATATAAACTACGTCGCACACTAATAAGCTAACTTTTAATTAAGCAAGGCTCACGATACCTGTACTTTTATGAAGCGGATCCTACACTTGAATCTTACAGGAGATTTTTATCTAGATTTAATCACTGTCGTTGGATCCACTCTCCGTAATCCTTTTTCATGGACAAACTCCAAAATCTCTTAACAATTCCACTATCCTTCAAACTTCAACTAACAAGCTAACTCGCCAACTCTTTGCTAACTCCAACTTGCCAACCCTCAAACTCGCGAAAGCGGAATTTATATAATATACTTCATTTGCATAATCACGCTTTCTTACTCGGCAAAAGTTGGTTGAAATAAAATATTTTTCCCTAGAAGAATCCCAAATGTATTAGTAGAGTCGCGGATAGATCCGTCACAAATTTAGAACAAAAACGAGGGATCTTCCTTTATATTCATATTAAATTTAATTTACTGAAGAAAATTAAATTTAATATGAACTCAATTCAAGCTCGTTCATTTTTCAATAATGAAAAATCCATAGAAGTATCTGACTTAAAGAAAAGCTTGAACAAAAAAAAAAAAAAAAAAGACAACCCCTAAAGGTGATACAAGGTAAAGTAAAATCCTAAATGAAATTTGAAATAAGCAAATAAATTCCCCACATGAAGAACAAAATGATTTATTATTGCTTCAATTTGAATAACATCGTACTGTTTCTTAGACATTATTGGCTGAAAACAAAAAAGAATTTTTGCGCAGGAGGAAGCTTAAACTGCTATAATTTGACTCGTACTATAAAATTGCAATTAAAAGCAGTGACGTAGCTACCAATGGGCTAGGAGGTGCCTTGCACCAGGGCCCTCCTGCTCAGGGGGGCCCTTGGAACCTGACCACAAAGCAAGTCGAACTTGCAATAGTCTTCCAAATTTAAGATATAAATATAAAAAGTTGCAAAAAAAAAAAAAAAAAACATAGCTATAATCATGGCAATTTAGTTGAAGTCCATAAATTCTTTCCGTTGTTTGTTTAATGTTGTGGACTTAACTTATTGGGAAAGTTTATATTATTTTCAATTTTTGTTTTCATTTTTCTATAAACCGTTACTTGAAAGTTCCGTGAAAAATCTTACTGTACTTATTATAACATCTTAAAAAACATACACAAGAGGCAATACCTTCTTAGTTATATTCTATTTTTATTAACAATGTGTGATTCATAGTAAGCGTTTCCAGTTTCAATATTTCACAATTTTCTCGTTTTTTCAAGACTAACGTAATTTTTTCCCCCTCCTTTGCTCTTTTGCAGAGGTTTTTTTTAAAAAAAATAGTTATAGTATTGTATATTCTTGATCATGCATAATTTTTGTATCATTTTCTGTCAATTTCGGTGAACCATTTTGTAGCTCTAAGCCCTCTGGTGAGTGAATTGGTTCCTCCTGAATAAATACCCAGGGTTTCCCCAACGACGTTGTTTTGTAGCGTAGTATTTTGTTTTTCCTGCATTTAAACGTCATTGAGTACTCGAGCACATACGAAATATATTGTATAAATTGTAAAACTGAAATTAAGTATTTAAAAAATGAAACCCTGTTGTGCGTTTAAGAGCAAACAATGCCAAGAAAGAGAAGATAGTAAACAAAGCTTTGTATGTTTAAAATATTATACATTTTTACTTTTTTTGCTTGATAAAATCCAACCTCATTTTTCTTAGCACCGGGGCCCTTAGATACCTAGCTACGCCACTAAATAAAAGTTATTTTGATAAGTATATCTTCAAAGAAATACTTTTAAATTCTTAATATATTTCCAGAAAATGGCTGCCTCTTTGTATGGAAAGAAATATTTTGTGTAGACAGTCAAATCTGTGTGATAAAGAAGGAATTTTCATACGAAAACTCCATTGCAACCGAATAGGCATTAAAGTAGCAATATCTTTCGGACGATGGTTGTCAGGTGAAAGACAGTGTAATGTAGGACTACTCCTACTTCTCTCTAATCCACCTTTTCTATTCTCGGACACGGCTAGAAGTGTGGGGGCAACTAATTGATCAGACGACATGATTCACTAAAATCGTTTATTTGTCACACTTATCAACACAAGCACAATAATAATCCAATTAAGATAGTTTGATCACTATTTAGAGCGTGAAGGTGAGACCAGTTAGCCTAGGGATTATATTTACGGACACTCAAATAATTTCCATGATAACATATACTAGCTCGTTATTAACTCAGACGCGCCCTAGCAATTTAATTTCTAACTTCTATTTAAATAATACGCATAGTACCTGATCTCTTGTCAGTCAGAAGTCCTACAGAGGAGGCCTTGAACACTAATAGCTGTCTTGATCAGCTCACATCCAAGTGATCCTCACTTTGAATATCTTCAATTCTCACTTTAATAATCTAAGATTCTCACTTCAATAACTCACGATCCTCTCTTCACTAATTCTCAAAATCCACGAATACAGAATTTATATAATAAACTTAATTTGCATAATCACGTTTTCTTACCTTCGGTGAAAGTTGGTTGAAAGAAATGTTTCCCTCAAAGAGTCCCCAAGGTATTAGTGAGAGCCGCGTGCATATAGATCCGTCACAACAGTATATAAAAAAAGTAAAAAATAATACAGAGTGTCCCAAAATTAGCGTCGAAATTCCACTCAGCAAAATTCTACTTTGGGAGTACATAAAAAAGGTCCAAAGAACTGACCGTACGATCCTTTGTTTATGATAAAGTACGGTAAATGATGATGAATGATGGTTCATGATGAGGCTTCGATGCATTTCTGTGTTCCTATACGTGATTGGCTGGATATAGTTAACTCCAAAAGCTGAATCAGATATATGGATTCGGTTATATGACTGCCACGATCACCAGATCTCCCACTGGAAAGTTTTCTCCCTATGGTATGAAGGAATTGGTGTATTGAGACGTAGTGACTACACAAACCGATATGTTGTTCGTCTGCATGCTGCTTATACTTCGGTAAACACTGTACTGCTGATACGCGTACACCCATCCATTCCACGGCAGGACTCGATATGCACGGTGGTCTCTTTGAAGATCTGCCTTTGTAATATCGTTGTTGATGTGTCCAATAATTGGATCCGATGATGATTAAAAGCCGGTTATCTTAACTGGAGACTTTAATGTTAATTTTGCTTCAGAAGAAGCAAAGCCACTCATTGAATTCTTGAAACAGACACTGAATTTGACAATGAGTACTGATTCTAGAGAAGAAAAAACAATATACGGAATCACAATTAATGCAGTTTTCTCACATTTTCTTGATTGACTATAATGGAGGATTTTTATATCCTACTTCAGTTATCACACACCCATTGTGTCTTTCTTGGAAAATGATGAGGCAGAAAATTAAATAAAAATATTTTCAAACAATAAAGGAAGTTCGAATTTATTTGATTAAAGTAAGTTCTCTCAACAGTTTAATATAATTAGATCTATTCCTGCATTTACGACCAACGTCGCCAAAGAAGTTTCACTTCTATTGCAAGGCTTTCCACGTTCTTTTTTTATATTTTTATGTATTGCCAACCAGGAATCAAGCTGTGAAGAATTAAGGTGGTATTTTTGGGAAACTAAATAAGAATGTGTAAATAAAAAATAGCAAAACAAGTCTTACAGTAGTCGTATATGATGTGTAACATCAGACTTGTTATCATGGTAAATACGCAATAGTGACTTTAATCCTGAAAGAAATGAATCGGTTATGACTGGAAATAATTTTCTATCGAATAATTATATCTTTAATGAAAATTTTATTTAATAAACACAAGGAGTTATGCAGTTTTTTATCAAAAATATTTATTATTGTTCAATTTGGGGAAGAGCGGAGACAATAGATTTATGAAAACTAAGGTATGACATATATACTTGTGATTTCAAAGTATTTAAAAATCGTTGAAAAACGGCGTCAATAACAGTACCACTGTTAGTTGTCAAAACATTTCGATTAGTGTTCATTTCGAGCTTGAGTTCATCTTTCAGAAAAGCTGTGAGTGGCTCAGCTTCTGGCAAACTGAAGTTAACGTTAAAATCACCACTCAAAATCATGGGAAGCGAGTGATAGGTTTTTTTTAAAAAGAGCAGAACCACCTTCGGTATACGGTAAAAGTACAAAATGCAGGAAATCTGTAATTTTTTTAACTGTTTGATTCGGAGAAATGTATGCAACCACCAAAATGACAAGTCTTGCTGGTATGTGCCGTAGGCGGGCGTCTTAATTGCTACTACAGTTGGACCCTCAGACGAGGGTAGCGAAGAGACACCGTCAAGCGCATGCTTAAAAATTAGAAATATTAGAGAAAATCAAAAATACCCGTTTACTTAATTAGTTTTTTTATCGAGAAATCTTTTTTAATCACAATTAAAAATATTATATTGACAGCGACAGGAATAAACCACAAAGTATGAAAATGATAAGCACTTAAATATTTATTCAAATAATTCCATATTATTTACTCCTATTTTTTTTAAGAATGATGAGCTTTGTCAGACGCTTAACAAGAAATATAATTGTTAATATATAGATTACACATAAGTAAATATATCCTCAGATTTCACACACAACGAGCCCTAAGACTTTGATATTTAAGCGTAAGAATCACAACTTTATTCTGGATGAAGTCTAATAAGACTTTCTAGTATGTGCTGTAGACGGGCGTCTTAACTGCTAGTAGAGTTGGACCCCGAGACGAGGCTAGCGAAGAGACACCCCAAGGCGCTGAATTGGTCAAATCAAACAGCGCGCGCTTCCCCCGACTTCCTGTTACGCATTTCCGTCCTTTTTCCCGAAATCACTCCAACAAATATCCAGTAACCGACAGTAAAGATGTTACACATCAATAAGAATAAAACATACAATTTAAAGAAATGTAAAAAAAATTCATAAAAATCATTATTCGCTTCATTAGCAGTAGCTGATTAATAGCTACTTTAATTAGTACATGAATCTATAGATCATGGATTTTGTGGTATTGTTCATAGTAAATAATGATTTAAGAATATTAAAAATTGCTTGAATCTAGCACGTTTTTATTTATTAAGATGGATTAATTAAAAAATTCTCAACATTAATTTAATGCGTAGAAATTCAATCTTACAGAAGCGAATACGAAAAAAGTTTTCAGATAACGATCTGTCTATCTTTTGTGAAAAACTGCCTAACAAGATGAATGGTATTAATCTATTACTGTCTCCTCCCAATGGTTACCCTGTACCCTTTCATAGGAAAGCAAGAGGGGGTCCATAGCCTCACTTATCCTGATGTCGGCATCCTTTATCTATTGATAACACTTTCTGTGTTATCAATAGATAAAGGATGTATTAATAATAGATAAATGACCGTATTACCGAGTAAATACGGTACTTTTTAATTATCCTCTCTTCAAAAGGCGGCCACCCCTTGTAAATCTTTTCCCTGAAATTCCAATCATTTGAAAAGGGTGCATTCACATCCGTCTGTTTATACGCACCTGTCTCCTAGAGGAATACCATTTGTAAAATTTCAAAGTACTCAAAATCCATCAAGTTAGTTTTGATGGAAGTAGAATTTGCGGTAGGTCCTCTGACTTGGTTACCTACCGTATTTACTCGAACCTAAGCCGCACTATTTTCCCAGTAATACAAAAGAACAATATAGCGTGGCCTAATCCTTTCTCTGCCTTTGTTCAGAGCAAGTCTTCTTTTACATCGTTTTGTGCATATATTACTAACATTATTTCTCGTATTGTTTATAGATTGTAAATGGAAAAAAAAATTTATTATATTTTTGTGTGTTTGCTAACATTTACTGGTATGTATATGTGTATATTTGCAAGTGCGTATATATATATACTAGCTGACCCGGTCCGGCGTTGCATGGGCTTTTACCGAGGGTATAACTTAATCCCCATGTTAATTTCCTCCTTTCTTTCTGACGCCAGCACTTTTGCGTGGGTGTGACGCGTACGATGTGAGTGCAAGGCTCATGAGTGCGTATAAATGGTTTTCTCGTTTAACAATTTCTCTTCTCTTCACAAAATCAGCACTTCCAATATAATTTTTCGAAATTACTTTTACTTCTTTATTTCTTTCCTCCTCGCTTAGCCCGGCGTTTCACGGGCTTTTACCGAGTGAATAACTTATAATCCCCATGGGAATTTCCTATTTCCCTCAGGACGATAGCACTTATGTGTGTGTATGCGCGATGTGAGTGATTTCTTTAACTGTGTCATTAAAACTCCCTTTTTCGAAATTTGTTCTTGCGTTGGTGTGGTGTGGTAATTAGGAGAGATGGGTGAAAGGCTCAGGTGTCGTCCTCGTCACTTGACCATGGTTGAAAATTTAGAGGTCCGTCGCCAAAAACCCTCGAATAGGCGAACAGTGCGAATTCATAAATCACTCACTCACTTTTCAATTCTTTCGTTGCAATTTTTTAGTTCCGGAAACGAAAATGTAGCCTTTTTAAAAACAGTTGTATGTTGAAAAAAGACAGAAAAGTAGAAATTTTTCAAATTACAAAATTTTACTACTATTTTAAATCTTGAAGTAAAATTGTGAGGATTTTTTTAAATGTTCGACACACGGGAAAAAAATTTCATGCAATTATCTTTATAAAAGATGAAATTATTAATTATTAAGTATTTCAAGTGTTTTATTAAAGTTTGTTCAAAAAAGTTTTTGGCTTTTTATTTTTTAAATCACTGATACAAAAAGTTTTAAAAATATTTTTTATTTAAACGCAACGATATTGATTCATTTCACAATATAAAATTCAAAAAGAAAATAATGCTATGTGATAAAAATATATTTAAGAATATTTCCTTTATTTTTTATGATATTTTTTCTTATATTCTACTTTTCATCAATAAACCAATCTTTACGAATAAAAAAAAAAACTATCGGTTGTGATGCGTTGTATGAATGAGCGTCCCGTGTTATGAGGGAATTCCCCTTTTTACTGCGCAGCGAAAGACTCAAAACTACCTCAACCTTTCCCGTCTTCCAAACAGAAAGCTAACGCAAAGTGACCTTGACGCAATTGAGAATTTTTATTAAAGATTTCATTTTTTCTTAGAGGGTTTAACTTTCACGTTAAAGTTTTGAATTTTCCCACATTAATTGCAAAAACAAAGTACTTTAAAATAAAAAATGTACAAAAAAGACTGTTTAAATTATTTCTCGCAAAAACGGTAATTTACGAAAATCACAAAAAAATTTTAAAATCCGTAATTTGTAAGCAATTTTTTCAATCTTCGCACAGAAATTGGATAACATTATTCTACAAACGTAAAAAAAGTTTCGTAGGATAAGTTTAATAAATGACGAAGTTATTTAATGTAGAGTTAAAATTTTGAGTATTTTTTAAAAAAATCGTAGAAAAAAAAGTTTTTGGCATTTTATTTTCTAAGCGACTGATTCAAAAAGAAAAAAGCATGACATTATTTAGTAAAAAATATCGTTTTAATAACACGAAAATAAATTCATACTCAACGATTTAGAAAAAGATTTTCATAAAAACGCATCAGTTTTAATTCATTTTTAAAAAAAAAATCTTAAAAAATAGAAAATATTTTTATTTTGCAAAAAAAGTTATTCCGGATCCTGGCGAAAGAAATGGTCTTTCCGATTCCGTAATTATTTTTTGTCTGATTTAAAAAACAAAAATCGGATGGCTGTGTAAATAGCGTCGAGAGTACCGAAAACTTTCACCCTCTGTTGCAATATCTGCTTCCACAGACACATGAGCATCCCTTACGAGAATCTGGCACCTTATTTCCGGATTCTTCACATTTCCGGCAATAAAAAAAATTATGGCATGATTAATTGAAATAAAAACCGTCCTTTGTTTTAAGTTGGACGAAATGACACACAGTATGCAAAATTATATTATGATCGGTTGAGTAGTTTCGGAGTCCATCGCGGACAAACACTGTGACACGTATATTTTATATATATATATATGTCTGTGTGTATATTTTTTTGTATTTGTGTGTATGTATGCTTTTTATGAATTTGTATCTTGAAAAATCTTATTCTGATCACACATGTGCTTCCAAACCTTCACCATTGTATAATTTTAATTACTGAATGTCTCCGTTTTTGCATGTGAGCAATCTTGTATTTTGTTCTGTGTTTATTGTATTTGCATCCATTTTTGTTTCTTTTTACTTTTTGATTCCCATTTGTACTTTGAAACTTCCTACCACTATTGATTGAGTATTGACTTACGTTTGTAAGCCTTGTGTTATACTTGTTGGCACACAAGGAGTCTACCTAGAGTCTCAACAACAACAACAACAACAAAAATATGCTACTGAAAATCGGGTGCGGCTTAGAATCGGAGGCAAAACGATTGTTGGATGGGGGTAATTGAGTTTTTATTCCTTTCAATAGGAAAAATGTAACCGTCCATTCTGGGCACTTACGTGTTTATCCCATTCCATAGTTTATCTTCAGTGTTCAGTCTATCCTAAACAGCAGTATATCCTAAACAGTGACTGCTCGTATTTAGGAAATTTTTTTTGTATACATTTTCTTATACTCACATAAACAACAAAGATATCGGGGTAATAGCATCAAGACGGGTTCAATATGACACAATTCTGAAAAAAGAGCCAATTTTATATGCAGGGGAAAAAAACAGAAGCTGAGTAGCGGCTACTCAAAATTTGACACGAATGAAACAAATGTACGTCAATGGCGTAAGCAAAATGATATAAATTTTGCTTGCAAATGCTCAACAGCCTCAAATTCTTTTACATTCTTCAAAATAACATTCTTTTTTAAAAAATGTTGCATAACCAATGCATTCAGATGGCAGAGAAGACGATATCGTGTGGGAAAATGTTGACGCCGGCAGCAATTCCGAAATCAACTGTGACAACGAGAGAGACGAATCATTTTGAAACATGATACTAACGATTTGAGTAATTATAGGTTCATGTATGTATTTGAAAGTTTTTAATACTGGCAATATACACTGGTGTGCAAAAATTAAGGACGAAGTCGAAAAATTAGCATATCAGCTGAACGAAGGGGCATAGCGGACAGAAAGACCAATCAGGAGATTAAGTGAGGTGATGTACGGTAGCACATGCGCAGATATGCAGGTAGACGTAATGTGGGAGTGTCTGAGTAGTAAAGCATGTTGTCGGTGTAAGATTAGTATTTCTGGCAAAGAGATTGCACACCGTATAGCAGTTAAAATCACACCGAGTTGCTGCCTCAGCGAGAAATGGCGAATAATCAATCTGTTAAGACGACATCTGGATGGTTTTACCCGAGGTCGAATCATTGGGAAGTTGGAGGAAGGTCGCAGTGTGACAAGTGTGGCTGCAGAGTTCGGAATTGCACACAGCATCGTTTCACGACTTTGGAGACAATTTCAAACTACAGGAACAGCTATCCGGGGGTTCAGTAGTGGTCGTCCACGAGGAACCACATCCGCAGATGACCGGTATATTGCCTTACAGGCCAGAAGAAACAGGCGGCAGACAGCGGGAGAAATCGCTAGACACACGACACAGGCGACTGGACGACCGATATCGCGTTTTACTGTGGCACAAAAGACTACACGGTGGTGGTCTGTTTGCACGACGCCCTGTACGGTGTGTACCTCTAACGCCTGCCCATCGGAGAAGGCGTTCTCTGTGGTGCCGGGAACGCCGAAATTGGAGAGACAATGAATGGGGACGAGTACTCTTTACAGATGAGAGCAGATTCAGTCTGAGTAATGATTCTCATCGCATACTCATCTGGAGAGAGCGGGGAAGCCGCAATCATCCCTCGAACATCATTGAAAGGGACAGGTATGGAGGTGGCGGTGTTCTTGTTTGGGAAGGCATCATGCTTGGTAGTCGTACAGACCTTCACATCTTCGACGCAGGTTCAGTCAACGGGATCCGTTATTGTAACGAGATTCTTCTTCCATATGTGCGTCTTTTTAGAGGCGCTATGGGTCCGCAGTTCCTTTTCATGGACGACAATGCACCATGTCATCGCACAGTAGCTGCCGAACAGCTCTTAGAGAGTGAGGATATTGAACGTATGGATTGCCGGCACGATCTCCGGATCTCAATCCCATCGAGCATGTATGGGATTTTCTAGGCAGACGCTTGGCAGCTCGTACCTTACCACCAGTAACGATTCCGGAGCTTCGATTGGCGCTGCAAGACGAATGGGAAGCAATGCCTCAACAACTCATTGACACCCTCATTCTCAGCATGGGCAGACGCTGTGAAACCTGCCTAGCAGTCAGGGGAGATCATATCTCCTACTAAAGACCGGATATTTTCTGCTGGACACCCATCACAGGGATGTTTCGGCCTTCAGTCGCATTGCGCTCCATGCTACTTTTTCAATAAAGCTTCTTTTTATCCCTCTGATTTCTCTTTTAGTAAGTGTTGCTTACATTACTCATGTCCTTACGTATTGGGGATCTTACGGTATTAAATGTGTTGATTTGGAATGCTTTTGTACAAAGTTATATTGAAAAAACCGTCTAGTCCTTAATTTTTGCACACCAGTGTAAATAAATAATTATTATATCGCATTAAAAAATCTCAGTAAATTTTTTAAGTATTAGATATTGTTGAACCTTGTACACAATTATTTATTTATTATTTTCAAAAACGTAAAGAAAATTGGGGTTGCGCTTAGAACCGATGACAACATTTTTTCGCAAAAACATTTTGAGAATTAGGGGTGTTGCTTAAAATCGATGGCGGTTTAGATTGGAGTAAATACGGTAATTAGAAAGACATTCTTCAGAATATACACTTTTAAAATCAGTAGGGCTTCCACACAGTTTAAGATACCCGTCAAAAACACCGTAAAAAAGTTCAAATGGTCATTTTAATGAAGTATTTTCGTCTTTTTGTATAGAACAAAATTGTTTTAAAAGTTATGTCTTCCATTTTTGGTATTGGAACTCGAAATATTTTTAGTTCGTCTTTCTATCTAAGGCATTTTAGGAAATAATAGTCAGCAATTGTTGGTAGCTATTTCAAATACGCGCGTATTTATAAGCTGTTACTAGTAAAACATGGAAGCCAGGCCGATCCTAGGCTGTCGGTGCGAAGTCCTAATTTGCCGCCCCTCTGGACAATTTTTAATATTTTGACTAATACTTAACGTTGTCATTTTAAAAAAAACTCATCTACTTGTATTAAAGTAAAACATTAATAAAATGTAAATTCAATTCTAAGTGCAGAACTTTTTTTTATTGACCAACTATATGTCATAATAGCGACAAAATACTTTAATTAAAAAATAAAAAAAAAGAAATTTGAAATAAAAAAGACATTTAAATAGAAATGCAAAAAATGTATTTACTGAGAAAATATAATTCAATAAAAAAATGTGTTCTGCCGCGCGGGTGTAAATCGACCTTAAAATTAGGTAATTTCATATTTTTTGACGGTATTGTAAATCATGAGCTCTATTTAAATATTTTTAAAATAAATTTTAAATTATTCACCCATAATTTGGATACTGAAGACGACTTCATTTTTTGACAGGATAATGACGCCAAGCGCACTGCTCTCATTGCACGCCGCTGGTGTCTTAACTGTCCAAATCTGAAAAACTTTCAATCATTTATTAGCCAGTAAAATATGTGAGAATTGATTTTAAAAAAAAAAAAAAAAAAAAAAAAAAAAAAAAAAAAAAAAAAAAATAAAAAAAAAAAAAAAAAAAAAAAAAAAAAAAAAAAAAAAAAAACTATAAAGACAAAAGTGTAAAAAAAAGATATCCACTAAATAAAAAAAAAAAAAGTAAATATTTAAAGCAATGCTGAATTTTTGTTAAGTGTACGAAGACTTTGTGGCATAATTTCAGTAGCTTTTATTATTAATTTTAAAATAATAGTTAATATTTTGAAAATTAATTATGCATTCATAAAAAAGACAGAATAAAAAAAAATACAATTAAAAAAATTTATAGTCAAAACATTAAAAATAGGCAATTGCAAAGTACGAACCTTGTGGTCACTGTAATGCCGCGGCACTTAAGCACTTAAGCGATATGGTACCTAAAAACATTAAACTCGAAAATTTTTATTGTTATTTGATACCGAATCTTTATAATTGCTGAAAATTATTTACTGCATTTTCATTAAGTAATGGAGCAATGTTTGACACTAAACAGCAACTACCATGCCTACATTTCAGATTATCTGCTAGAAAAGAGCCTAATAAAAAATAAATTAATTATTTTTCTAATGCGCATCAATGAGATTGACATTATATATGCAGTAATAAATCATTTTAAGGAAGAATTGTGCAATTCATGCAAAAATTCTATTTTGTGAATTATTTACTGGAAGATCAAATGGATTTGGTCAAAATTTATAAGTTGTGCGTGCTTTTTATGATATCATTATGAATAAAATTAAAACTTCAAAACGGATTCTCCCAAAGCACAAATATTTAATCTCATTTTGATAACTCAGATAATTAAAAATCAATTCGCAAGAATAGAAAAACTCTCCAATTTTTATATATTTGTTTTTGGTGATATATATATATCCCATGTGTGCGAGATTCAACACTTTTATTAATAAAATATTTTAAGATATTTATTTAAACAAATGCACATATACAGTTCTTAGATTTTGATGTATTTTACCTATAAATGGCTATTTTATTTTGCTTTTATTCGTGTACAATATTTAACATGCGAAGGCTTTTAAAATCATGGAAATAAATAATAAAGGCATAAACATTTTTTGTACATGTTGAGCATTAGCTCTGAGAATGGAATTAGCTCTGAAGTGTGTGTATTTATTTTTTTTATAATTATTAAGATAAAGTTTTATGAAATATTGATCTTTCGTTCGTTTTTTTCTATATATTCATTATGGCAGTATACTGTTTAATTGTTCTAAATTTGTGCAATTTTTCATGGTAAGTAGTTTTAAATAAGCTAATTAACATTTCATAAAAGTTTCAGACTATTCGATGAATATTATATCATGCTATTCATGGAATGAAAACTTCAAACTCATATTTCTCCATGTTGAATTTTTGTACATATACTGTTATTCAAAACCCTAAGGCTTTTTTGATAATTGAAGTATGGGTTTGAATTTTTTTATACATGTTCTGAAATGTATGTTTTGTAAAACTGTGCATGGAATTAGCTCTAACATGTTTAGTACTTTTTCTAAAAAATTTCAAAATCAAAATGAATGTTTTTTGGGAATTTTTGGAAGTTTAAGTATAAAAAAATTAATAAAAAAATTAAAGAGCAGCAGCAGAAAAAACCCCATGCACAGTTTTGTGCAGTATATTATAAGGTTCTTGGGAAAAAAAATTTTGAAAAAAAAGATACATATTTAAAAAAGCCTTAGAAATTTAAAAAAGGCTTAAAATAGCTAAAAAAAATTTAAAATTTCCAAACATTTTGCCACAAATTAAAAAAAATTTGTATGGAATTATTATTAAATATTAACTTTCATAAAATACAATTAAAACCAAACATCAAATATTAAAAATAAAAAAAATTGTGAAGATGGTACCATATCGCCTTAAGAGGTTAAAGTCGTATTGTAGCTTTAGCGACAAAGTATATATAGTATTATTTAATTCAAAACATTGTTATTGTTTCGAGAGGGGGGTGCGATGAAAATTATGATTGAATACTGGGTTGCAAATATTGAAAGTTTGAGAAGCACTGAACTAAGGAATTAAATATAAATTTCAGGCCTTTTTTTTGTATTAAAATGCTTTGTTTTACATAGGGATTAGCTTACGGAAAACTTTTTTTGAAAAACAAATCGTCATCTGTTGTTCTTTATTATTTTTAAGACAAAATTTAGTGGAATTTTTGCCTGTCCAAGGTTCGACGGTGCGAAGTTAGTCAGGGAAATGTTTGTTTTGACTACAGCTTCCAAACTGTTCCACTGTTTCCAACAAAAAACCGCCAGAAGAGGCAAACCTTTTCACAGATTTTTTTTAAAATTAGAAGTAAATGCACATTGTTTTCGTAAAGTGATCGTGTGAAAAATGCGCTGATGTATGCGAATGTTTAGGCACCAAGTGCCTTAAAAATCACAAGATCTCACAGGTTGTTTATAAAAACTACAGTGTGTACATCCAGGGCATCAACAAGTTAAAAAAATAGAAATTCGAAAAGAAAAAGTAAGTATGTATGCAAAATAGATTCATGTTCTAAACTATAGTACCTAAAATCGTGTTTCTCAAAGAGGGTCCACAATGGTAAGGAAATATAAAAGCCACACAAAAATTCCCCATGTCTTCATTTTTTTAAAAATAGTTGTCTCAAGTTGTCGGATACCTTAATTCAAAACATTGTTATTGAAAAGAGGGAGGGTGCGCGTTAAAAATTATGATTGAATACTGGGTCGCAAATATTGAAAGTTTAAGAAGCACTGAACTAAGGAATTAAATATAAATTTATGACCTTTTTTGTGTTAAAATGCTTTGGTTCACATAGGGTACATAGCTTACAGGAAACTTTTTTGAAAAACAAATCATCATCTGTTTTTTATTATTTTTAAAACAAAATGTAGTGGAATTACTGCCTGTGCAGAATAGTCATGGTTCGACGTTGCGACGTCAGTCTGAGAAATGTTTGTTTTGACTACAAATTCCTGACTGCTCTACTGTTTCGAACAAAAGACAGCCACGAGAGGCAAACCTTTTCACAGATCTTTTTTCATATTAGAAGTTAATGCATATTGTCTTCGTAAGGTGATCGTGGGAAAAATGCGCTGATGTATGCGAATGTTTAGGCACCAGTGCTTTGCAGAAAGACAAGACCTCACAGGTTAATTATAAGATCTATAGTGTGTACACAACTTCACGTATTATTTGCTTCTATAAAAAAAGGGTGCAAAACCCATTTTGTTTCCTCTATTTCTCAAAACATTGGTGATTGTCCTTCCACGTCTTATCCCCCCTAGCGTGTTCTCACAACGTCAATACGACCTCTACCTTCAGTCTTCAAATTGTATTCCACCAAGCATATCCAGGGGCTCCACAAGTCAAAATAAAAATTCGAAAAGAAAAAGTAAACATGAATGCTAAATAGATTACCTGACTAGAGTACCTAAAATGGTGTTTCTCAAAGAGGGTCCTACGAGGAAATTTATAGCATAAATTCGGCACCGGACAGCCTTTTTTTCAGTAATTTCCTGCAGTTTTTATTATAATATAATAAAAAAAAATGTTAAAACATTTTTTCTTTATATGTACTACCTAGATTATAAGCATTGTGTTGCTTATGTGTGTGTAATCCATGGTTCCACAAAGTTATTTTATACTCGCTAGTGCTATGTTTTTTGCACACCTAACACCTGTAAAATAATATTTCTCAGAGGAGAAAACTAAGCTAGAATGCGTAAATCAGAAGGCTTGCCAATGACGGGGAGGGAACAACTTATTGATATATCAACTGATTCAACGTTAAAACTTACATTAAAACAGGAACAGCTGCGAAATTTACAGAATACATAGATGTTTCACACACAGTTTTAAACATTTAAATGCTCTTTTGAGCAACGTATTTATGTTATTAATACATAATTATTATGTTAACGCATTTCTCTCGACGTATGGGACAACAAAAACAAAATTAAAAATAAATTAATACAGAATGTGAAATGAGACTGCAAGGCAGCTTCAATGGACCTAAATTTCCACATTTGTGTAAAAAAACACACACATACTCTTGTTACTAAATTAATACAAAGGTTGAATGAAACATGCGTGAATTAATGCTCACGTTGCGACGTGTCTGAAATGTGTTATGACTCATTCCTAGAGCTCTATCTACGAGGAGCGCGTGCATACGAAAAGTTTAATTCTATGCGAATATTGAAGTTATTTCAAACAGGCTTTGTAATGAAATTTATTTAATCAAAATGAGCTGCAAGATTTTTCTCAAATTTTTTATACCAAATATATTAAAAGAAATACCTTTTAATGGAAGTATAACATTTTTACTAAAGGAAAATGGGCCTGTTAATGAGCGTTGTAAACAAAGCAAAAAAATGCTTCTTTCCTCTATTTTGTTTCTAAATTGTAAGGCTATTTTAAATGAAACTTTAATTTCCCCAAAATGCACGTTGAATTTAACACTCCTATGTCTTGGGTAATATTATCCATATTAGATATTTCAAAGTGCTTTCGCAAATCAATTTTAGATTTGTTAAGTATCAATACACAGTGCATTGCAAATGTCGCTGATAAGCAAAAAGTATAGCCAGCTCTGTCACGAACTTTGCTATCAAAGGAAAATTGTACGTTAAAAGTAGATATTAAGGGACAATGTATGTGAACCAACAAACCATGCACTAAAATTCTGTTTTTATTAAGCTATGCTGTGATATTGGGAAATCGAGAGCTTGAGTTTTGAATAGGACAGGAAACTCCTTTCTCATCCCAACACAGGGGATATTTTAATAGGCTGTACCATTTGCTCTCTTTCTTGAGACAGAGAAGTGAGGTTTATTATACAAACTGTTTTGCAGAAAACTTTGATTTTGAAAGTTTGTAATACCTGGCAGATTGCCGGAAACGAAAGCGTTTTTCTTTGAGAGAAAAGCTGAACATTTTACGTGAATTTGACAATAACATTAGAACACAAATGCTTTAGCAGAAGATCTTAAAATTTCAAAGTCGATCTTCGCCACAATTTTTAAACAGCGAGTAGGGATTGAAAAGGCATCTGCACAATGTGGTGAAAAATCGTCGAAAATAAGGAAGTCATCAAACTGTTACATTTTCTAATACTTTACATTGTTTGGAAACTATGAAAGAATATCTCATGCAGTTGGATGTAAATGATTATGTATTTATTTTCTCTGGATATAGTCGAAAAAAGAACTCTTCTGAGTCAGGAATCAAAAACATTGGTCAAACATGTATTAGTCAGTATTTAAATATAATATAGTATTTTTAGCTGCTAAATAAAAAATGTGTAATTTCTGACAATGGATATTTTTTCTGTAATTACTTGTTATAGAATTTCTAAAAGTTAAGTCGTCAGTAATGACCGCAGTCCCCGAATTTTTGGACCGTATTACGTATGTACTAGTTAATATTGTTTAAAGTTTTTTGGAAAAAAAAACTAAAAAATTAAAATCAAAATTTTAAGTATCTTGACTTTATTTATTTTGGAGATAAATTTTACTTTAATTTAAAGATGATTGCTTGGAATTGTAGATGTTTCATTTCTAGTTTTATAAAAAGTGGCTTAAAAGTAAATTTAAATGCAATCGTTTCAGATAACATTATTGCATCTTAGTGTCTCGTTTCGTTTGAATTAAAGGATGCTTCCGATTATTCCCGTCTATTTTTCGATTCCTACTATTAGTTCCCAATCTCCCTATACATATCGTTCAAATTTTCAGTCGTTAATAAAAAACATTTTAAGGCCCTCAATTGATCTAAAATTTTATATACACGATTATTTTGGATGATATAATACGGAGTTTTTATTACAATTAATAAAAATAAATCGATTAAAACTAATTATTCAAAGAATTACCGATACAGCCACGTTGGCTTCATTTTTAGCGTTTTCATTTTTTTTCCCTTCACGTTTTAAAGCAGATTCCCAAAGTGGTCTATATGGAACCCCAGGGGTCTATGATGACCTGCAAGGGGTCCACGGCAGCGAAAGAATAATTTGGGGGTCTATGAAGTAGTAATGGGGGTCTACGATGATGGCTCTCATTTAATCAGATGATGACTTTAATTTTAAAAGAAAATCAGTCAATTACTTATTTAACAAATATATTTCCTAAATTTAATGAGGTTAATTTGCAGTTCCTAGGCAACAGCATACATTTTATTAAAACGACCATCATTTTGGCTCTTTTACCAGAATTAAGCTAAGGGGGTAAAAAATTAACATTGCAAATTTTCCCAGTTTCTCAATTTGTCACAGACAATCTGCAAGAAAATGACATTTTAACCTACGTTTAACATTTAAAAGCCCTTTATACAGATTTTGAAATTAGATTTGAGAATGCTTTGATTATATAGTGATACCGCAGTTGACAATGAATTCATACGGTCACGTCAAAAAAGGAATGTCAAATTACGAGAGGAATTGATAGGAATAGGCCCTAACGGAGATATTAAAGTAATGTTTAGAAACTGATATCAGCATTTTTGACTTCAAAAAGATATTCCTATTATTTATCCCTAATAATGGAATATTTTGAGAAAGTTTTTAATTGTTTTTCCTAGTGAGGAGTTTCAACAAGGTTGACAAACTCAAAAAAAAAACAAAAAAAAAAAAAAAGACTGGACAATCTGACAAGATTGATGTCAAATGTGGAAAATTTGTTATTGAAAAACTAGATTCATCCCTCCCATTAAAAGCATTTGTTTGTTGCTCAGTTACTTTATGAAACAAAAATTTTAGCTAATTAAATTTTAATTTAATTAATTAAGATGTGTGTGTACTTCTTAAGTTTCAAACACTATGCTTTTCATTACTGTTAGAAATTTAAATCTTTTAAAGTAAATAGCACTATACCAACTGTCACAAAGACATTTAAATTGATAAATTTGAAAAAAATCAGTGTTAGGTAAGTAAACCAAAAAAAAAAAAATGCCGAAGGGTCTATGAGACAAAAAAGTTGGGAACCTGTGTTTTTTAAGCATTCGTTTGAACTGAAATTTATATACACGATTGTTTTGGATGACAATACGATACTTAAATGATAATTAATAAAAATTAATCGCCACTTAATATTGTGATTCTGTCATATGTATATTTATATTACTGTAATTATTTGATAAAAAGTTACTAAAATAGAATTTTTCTTGTTGTTGTGTCCTTCCGCAGGGAAGGAATGAAAGTTGCCATTGCCTGTGAACAGGTTGGACTTCTTAACGATAGATGGCGACACACCTATCTGCACTCCACAATTTATCGTGGAACTGAAGGGGAGGGAAATATTCTCCAGCCCCTGCACTCGTGGTTTCTGCTGCGACCGCCCACAAGACTTTCGGTCCCACTGATTTAACTTGCACGTACTCCGTCTATACTCGGTGGTATTTAGTGGCATCGGGCATCGAGCCAGGCCTCAGGTCTGGAGTCAATACTCTAACACTAGGACCACGGCCCATAGAATTTTTCTTTGTTGGACTAAGTAGGAATGACTTCAATTTTTTTTCTATAACTTGTTTATTATTCGAATAGGCCCTAACGGAGATATTCAAGTAATGTTTAGAAACTGATATCAGCATTTTTGACTTCAAAAAGATATTCCTATTATTTATCCCTAATAATGGAATATTTTGAGAAAGTTTTTAATTGTTTTTCCTAGTGAGGAGTTTCAACAAGGTTGACAAACTCAAAAAAAAAACAAAAAACAAAAAAAAGACTGGACAATTTGACAAGATTGATGTCAAATGTGGAAAATTTGTTATTGAAAAACTAGATTCATCCCTCCCATTAAAAGCATTTGTTTGTTGCTCAGTTACTTTATGAAACAAAAATTTTAGCTAATTAAATTTTAATTTAATTAATTAAGATGTGTGTGTACTTCTTAAGTTTCAAACACTATGCTTTTCACTACTGTTAGAAATTTAAATCTTTTAAAGTAAATAGCACTATACCAACTGTCACAAAGACATTTAAATTGATAAATTTGAAAAAAATCAGTGTTAGGTAAGTAAAACCAAAAAAAAAAAAAATGCCGAAGGGTCTATGAGACAAAAAAGTTTGGGAACCTGTGTTTTTTAAAGCATTCGTTTGAACTGAAATTTTATATACACGATTGTTTTGGATGACAATACGATACTTAAATGATAATTAATAAAAATTAATTGCCACTTAATATTGTGATTATGTCATATGTATATACATATTTATATTTATATTAACTGTAATTATTTGATAAAAAGTTACTAAAATAGAATTTTTCTTGTTGTGTTGTGTCCTTCCCGCAGGGAAGGAATGAAAGTTGCCACTGCCTGTGAAACAGGTTGGACTTCTTAACGATAGATGGCGACACCACCTATCTGCACCTCCACAATTTTATCGTGGAACTGAAGGGGAGGGAAATATTCTCCAGCCCCCTGCACTCGTGGTTTCTGCTGCGACCGCCCACAAGAATTTCGGACCCACTGATTTAACGAGCACGTACTCCGTCTATACTCCGTGGTATTTAGTGGCATCGGGCATCGAACCCAGGCCCTCAGGTCTGGAGTCCAATACTCTAACCACTAGGCCACCCACGGCCCCATAGAATTTTTTCTTTGTTGGACTAAGTAGGAACTAACTTCAATTTTTTTTTCTATAACTTGTTTATTATTCCATTGTATATTTTGTGTATTCCACTTTCTACTCTTGCATGATGTACATTTAATTAATTTAAGTATTCCTTTAAATTAAGATCAATTTTCAATACAAAATCACCACTATTATTGTAATATGTAGTCAAACATTCTAACACGTTCTTTATCTTTTGATATACCAAAATGCACCACTTGGAACTGTGTTTGAAAGAGAGGAAGAATTAGGCTTTTATCTTGGATTAAGTTTCCTCTTAATAAACTGAGATGATTGGTTAAATCATGGCGTAAGGATTGCTCAAAGTATGGAAATTGTTTCCCATTACATTGTTCGAAAACTTATTTAACAACATGGACAGTTGATGACACTGATACATTACAAATAAGATATTGAAACACCTGCTCATTACTAGAACTCTTTCCAACAATGCATGTCAAGATTGACGTACGGGGGGGGGGGGACTAAGTTGTCCAGAAGGGACATTGTATATCCCCCAAAATAAGACTGGATATTATTTCCTCTCGTGCCTAGGACATAACACATGTGAGCCGATTCAGAAAACGGCTTTAATGTCACCAAACAATTTCTTTCTCCGACATCCAGACGATCTTTAGTCTGAGCCTTTTCTAGGAAGTAAGCTCCGGTGAACAGTATCCATTGTGTTGGACTCCCCTCACACATATGGGTGGCAGACGACTTGAGTGAAGAGGAATGTCGACAAAGACAGATCCTGTCGTGAGGAGTCTTCCATCAGTGTCATTGTAACAGGGCGATTTACAGCTCTCCAGATGAACAAGATACAGTGTCGGAGTTGAGATCAGACGTGCCGGCTTGTCGTCTTTAAGCACCAATGGAGTGGGACTAAAGTGAGGTGGACTTGTTACGCTTATCAATCAGAGGTGATTGGGGTCGTAAAAGGGGCCCACCCAGGAAGTTTAAGGTATCGTTTTGCAAGTTGCTCTTGATCTTCTTCAATTTTTTCAGTGTGACTTCGCTCTTCAGTTTGTTTTGAGCCTCTCAAGGACCAAGGGAGATGAACATTGGAGACTTATGAAATACGAAGGGCCGGAGTCGGCGGAGCAATGGCTGGAATGAACGGATTTTAGTCTGTACGATGCTACAATATAGTTTATTGTTAAAACCCAATTACTTAATTTGCTTTTCAAAAATCAGTTATTCATTTTCTTTCAATCATAGAGTGGACTTCATAAAAAGCAATTAATGTGTTAATCGTGTTAGAGAAATTACGAAGAAAGGCGCAATGCTTCCAAATTTCATGTTTTTATGTTCCTTTATTTTTTTTTCCTTTCAAATTAGTCAGAACTAATTGCATCTAACTGTGTTTGGGTGTATATATCTCTTAAATTATGCATATAAACTTTTCATATTTAACAATACTTTCATCAAAGTATGATCAGAACTGTTGTGTTTTAAATTAACTTAAGTAATTTTACCAATTCAGTATTCACTATGAATTAACTATTTTTAGGTACCAACCGTACAATGAAATGGATCCTGCTTCATAAAGGTGCTTCTAAGAATTTAATTTATTTGAATATATTCCCCTTCTTTCTCAGAAACTCTTCAAAATATTTCGTCTTGCAATAATATTCATGTAGAAATTCAAAAGAACCTTACAATTCTTAAGGACACAGACATCCTTGTGTCTTTTACTTTTCTTCATCACCATACGGGAATTTTTGGAAATGAAAAGGCTTGTATTCTTGTTTAAGAATACACAGTACCCTGAAATATACCGTATTTTTTTTTGTGTATTTTTTGTGGCTGATATTGTGCAGCTTGCCACCAAATTTCAAATCTGCCAACCAATTAGTTTTTAAGACATTTGAAGTTTTCTGAGCTTAGGTTTTGGTTTCATTTTAAAGCATTTTTCCACTCTTAAATTGAAGTGGTTAAAAGTATTTTTGAATACAATGAACTCTTTCTGTGTGAAATGGTTATTAATTTCAATCTTTATTACTAAAATCATTTATGCTTATTTACGTTTTAAGTTTTATGAGTTTTCATATATAGTTACTAAACAAAAATTGATTTCAAGGTAATTTTTGTTTTAAAAAATGGTTTATATAATTTAGATGCTATATTATCAATTTTTTCCAGTTGAGAAAATGCCATTGTCAAAACGTTCTCAAGTTTCTATGAGAAACAATATTTCGAAGGGATGGAATATTACTGAAAATGGTAAATCTAAAAACGCCTTCAGTTGATACTGCAATTAGACATTCGAATACTAGTATTGCAGATAAAACTGAATATTTCCATCATATACCAAACTCTATTATAGTAAACATACTGTAATACTATATTATAATATTTTAAAGTCGTGCAACAAATACTCAAACTTGCTTAACTGCCCCAATTTGAAACTGAAAAAATTAAATATGTACAAACCTGGCGAATTTTAGATTAAGTTAAGTACCATTATTGTTGCGTACATAAATGCTTTGTGTTTCAAAACTTTTGTGAAAATATTATGTTAAGATTAAGTTGAATAACCTATCGTCGTAACAAATTCCATCAATATTATGCAAAAATATTTTTTGAATTAGAAAAAAGGATTTCAGTTATATTTAAAGTAAGTAATGTTTTAATGTAGAAAATACATTGGGAAATAACATTGAAAAATTAGAGCTTTACGGGTATTATAAGTTTTTGTTTTATGCGTTTACTAGTAAAACTACTAGTAAACGCATTTAAAGTTTGTAAAGGCATAAAAGAGACTAGTAAAACAACACATTCGCATTATTTTATAATTTCAGGTTTTTGTTTATTTAGCTTAATATCTTGTTTCTTAACTTTTGTTTTGTTACTTGTCTTATTTTTTTGTTGCACTTAATTCAATTTATTTAGTGAGATGCAAGACAAAGAAAGACACTCAGGATTTTTAGGCACTCTTTATTATAACAGAAGACATTGAACTTAAAAAAATTAACCAATAGGATTACACACAGTTAAACACACAATTGAGCATACAATCACATTCTGGACTACAAATAACGATCACACAGTAAACTGAAAATAAATATATTTAACGAATCCATATATAATATATACATAATTAGGAAGCCCATTGTTTAAAAAGTTATGTACACAATAGAATGTAAACAATTCTTTTTTTTTAAAATTATGTACACTTCAATCTGCTTTAATAGGAAATATTTAAAAGCAGAGCTTATAAAATATACCTTTTTGTAAAGGACACTTAAATATGTAGCACCACAATTCATTCTTCCTAATATGAATGTTTTAAACATACTTACAACATAATGGAAAGATTTATGTAAATTCTAATATAGTAGTTTGATGGATTCGCGTGTAATTTATACTGGCATCGTTTTTAAAATAAAATATGTAAATTTTCATGAAAGTAAATATGCTATTCGATTGTGGCATGTATTTACTATTTAGTTTTAACTTTGGATAGTTTGTGAATTTTTCTTCAATGAAGTAAAAAGATTTAAACATTGTTGCTGCTATTCATAGAAATCTTCTATTGAAAAAAGATTTTTGTCATTTTAATTCGTTTTTCTTTTATAGCTTAATTTAAGAAATATTTAAATTACTTTTGTTTAAAAATATTTTGTAAAAAAAAGAAATGCCTATTTAAATTTAAAATGTTTCGGTTTAAGTATAAAGCATCAGCAAGATCTGAATATGCAGATCTTTACACTTTATTTTCGTAGTCACTTCTAAAAAAATCTGGTGGCATGGCAGGAGCGGACGTAGCAGAAGCGGACACAACATTTCGTGGCCTGAGCGGACACTTTCAAACTCATCGTGGTTTGAGCGGATACATCCCCCCCCCCATCTTAGAACAAATTCGATTACTGAATTGCAAAGATAAATACGTTTTTGCCAATCAAATTTAATTACTTGTATTAAATTGTTAAGATGTTATAGTGCGAATACATTTTAAACATAGCGAAATGTAATAGAAATAAAAACTTTCAGAGAAATATTTAAAAATTAATAGTAAGTAACAATATAACAAAAGGTATGAACGAATTTCAGGAATTTTGTGGAAAACTGTATTTTAGAGTCATATAAATATTAGAACATAAAATTAATTAGTTTCATGAAAGGAAGTAAAAATAAATACTAGAAGTAAAATACGTAAGATGCAAGGTTATTTAGTATTTATTTACTTGTGTATTTATTTTTCTTTTATCTACTTGTATCTTGCGTATTTTACTTCTAGTATTTATTTTTACTTCCTTTCATGAAACTAATTAATTGTATGGCTATTGCACCTGTTCTAATATTTATTTGACTATAAAATACAGTTTTCCACAAAATTTCTTTCATTCCTTTTATTATATTGTTACTTACTATTAATTTTTAAATATTTCTCTGAAAGTTTTTATTTCTATTACATTTCGCTATGTTTAAAATGTATTCGCACTATAACATCTTAACAATTTAATACAAGTAATTAAATTTGATTGGCAAAAATGTATTTATCTTTGTAATTCGGTAATCGAATCTGTTCTAAGATGGGGGGGGGGGGGAATGTGTCCACTCAAACCACGATGAGTTTGAAAGTGTCCGCTCAGGCCACGAAATGTTATGTGTCCGCTTCTGCCACGCGTCCGCTCCTGCCACGCAACCAAAAATCTTATGGAAGTCTAAAGAATATAAAGCAATTAATTTCGAAGTATCGAAATTTTTTTACAAGCTGCAAAGTCGCTTCATGCAATCCCCAATGACAAAATTAATAAACAAATTATGAAAACATTTGCTAAAAAGAAGAAAAAAATAGTCATAAAATAATTTTTTTTTTTTGATGCTGTTGCTTAATTTTTAGACATAAGTTCAGGATTTAAACCTTTACTTTTTGAGAAGAAAGAAAATTCTCAAACACAAAGAGTAAAACATTTTCAACAGCAGACGATGGATATCTTCGTTTTAAGAGTATAAAAATAATAATACACATTAAATTAACATTTCAGTCGTAAAACATGGAAAGCACCATTTGGATTGCATTAAAAAATGGTTTAAACAGCAGGAAACAGTGTGTGTGGGGGGGGGAAGAGTCATGCATCAAGTAATAAAACGAGACACGAATTGACAGTCAATCTATGATAAACTTTTGATGTAAGACTCATCATTTTTTCTCACAATCAGAAACTTGCTATAACTTATGAATTTAAATTAAAAAGTGTCTTTAACATACAGTCCGATTAATAATATTAAATTAGTCAGACAGGGGTTCTCGAAAACTAGTATATCTGCTCCGAAGTTCCTCCAATTTAAGAGATTTCTTCAAGGGATAGTAACCCAATATAATTTTATTCCTCTTGTCAGTAAACCTGCAACTTTAAAAATCACGAAAAATATTTCCAATAAGTCTAACTTTAAAGGGACGTATTTTGAGGGAATTTTAAGAAAACCAAAGGATAAATAAAAGAAGAACCTCGTTTTAAAAATTTTTTTTCTGAGACCATTATGGTGCTTACCATTTTTTACGTCTTTACGATTGTACATTATTGAATTTTTTCAAAAGAATTTTTTAAAAAAAATTATCGCACTCTTATTCCAAACAGTTTGGAAGCCAGAATATTTGTTAACAGATACGAACACTCCTTATACTTTCAGGAGTGGTATTGCATTTTGAATGGATATTAGTAAAAATATAGACGAATCAAATTGTTCTGTTTAACACATCTTGATTTCAATTACATAATCTACCCCCTTTACGCAACCGTTTGTGGAGTGGGAATATGATTTTCTAAGTGGCTGTTGCCTTCTTCAATAGAAAGTGGAGATTCCCTTGCGTCACTCTCATCCATATTGCTGTTGCCAATACTGCTGTCGCTGTCTTTTAAATCATTTGAACTGGAGGTGTGACCTAACGAAGATTTCGATAAATCATCATCTGCAGAATCAATTTTACTGTTTTCAACTTTGTGATTCTCGAGCAAATGCTGATCAAGAGTTTCGGAACTTTCGAATATTTCGTTGCATACAGAGCAGTTATAAGAGAATACCTTGCTGTGAACATCAGCCAAATGTCTTTTATGCTCTGCACTTGATGGGAAATTTTCAGAGCATATTTCACATGGATGAGTTGTGGAAGTGATGTGAATCCTCATGTGTTCTATGGCATGACTGTTTTTTGCGAATGTTTTTTTACAATGGGGACTCATTGAAGGTTTTTCTTCACTGTGTGTCTTCATGTGAGCTTTACAGCTATCTTTAAGAGCAAATGTCTTGTTACATGCCTCACACTTGTAAGGTTTTTCACCAGTGGGAGTTCGCATGTGAATGGTAAGATTTTCGGTCCCATAGAATTCTTTTCTACATTCGGAACAAGTAAGCATTTTACCAGCTGTATGCATTCTCTGTCTCTGCATAGTCCTGTGGCAGGGAAACGTTTCATTGCAATCTGGACAGCATACTGTTTTAGAATTTTGCAATTTACTATCACTGTGTTCTTTGAACTGATGCTTCTGCATATCTCCTGGGGAATTGAACTCTTCAGGACACACTGAGCCTCTCTGCTTGATAGATCCTTGCAGAGGTGATTTAGAAATAGCTTCAAAACGCTTCGATGAAAGAAAGTCTTGACTGTTATTCATGCCTTGCAACTGATTAGGTTCAGGGACATGAGAGAAGGAGTGATTATCTAATTCGGCTCTAAAGAAAAACTTTTGAGGGCAAACAGGGCATTCAAAGGGCTTTTTTTCTATGCAGTGTTCCAACATATGCTGTTGAATCAAATAGGGTTCAGCAAAAACTAAACAGCACAGATAACATTGGTAAACTGAAGATCCTTCATATGTGTGCTTTATCAAATGACACTGAAGTTTTGCTGGTGAATCAAATATTTTCTTGCATATATGACAAAGGTGGTTCCTTCCATCTTGTAGAAGATGGAGTTTCACATGAGCTTCCACTTTATTTACGTTGTCATAACTCTGTTGGCACAAAAAGCATACAAATACATTTTTGTGGGATGATTTGTGCTTTTCCAATTCTGACACGCTTTCAAATTTGATGTTGCATTCAACACACTTAAATTTATTTCCGTGATAACAGTCTTTGCACATGTAAGTTTGATTGGCTTCTTTACCCAAAACGATTTGCTCATCTTTGATATATTTTTTACGACAAACACAACAAGGGTATAAGAAATCAGTTTCTTTCAAATGATGCTTTGCATGGACCTGGACATCGATTTCGGACATGAGAGTTTGACGACAAATGACGCAGGAAGCTGGTAGTCCCTGGGGATTGTGTTGATGTAAATGCGCATGGAAATGTTCTTCAAATTTTAGCGCAGTGTGACATGTTACACAAGTATTGTTTGTCACTATTTTACTGTGAGTAAGCTTATGTTCCGAAAGCGTGGCGGCAGATGGGAACATATCATCGCATATATTGCATTTATGTTTACTAGAACCATCATGTTGAGTTTTCATGTGGTTTTCTAGTTCATTTCTATTTTTACAAGTCACAGGGCAATAAGCACAATTCAAACAAAAAGTAGACTGTCCAGGTTTTTGAGAGCCCGAACCCCTAATGTTGTGAACTTGTCGTCTATGTACATTCAACGACGATTCGGTGGTGAAACTTGTATCACACATATCACATTTCAGTTGTTTCTTGGAAAGAGAGTTGAATGATTCCGAGTCCATTCTCGGCTTTGTACACAAATTCTGCACCATGTCTCCTTCACTAGGAAGCAGAGATTGTGAGGATCCTTCTGGATGTTGATCTCGAATGTGTTGATTCAACAAAAATTCTATGTGAAATTCCTCCCTGCAAAACCGACAAGAAAAACTCCTATGGGTCAGAAAGTGACTCTGAAGCTGTGAATCTGAGTCATAGGTCAAGTTGCAAAAATTGCACCTGAATTTGAGCTGTTTAGTTAAATGAATCAGTTTGACATGCGAAAAGGATTCTGCTTCAGTCTTGAAAATCAAATGACATAACTTGCACGTGTAAGTAGTACGTATACAACTATGTACGTTCGAGAAATGCAACTGAAGAAGCACTTTCGTCTCAAAAACCTCTTTACACACGGCACATTGATGAAGCTGTTGTGAATGAGCTTCTAAGAGATGCTTTTGTAACTGCTCTGGTACTATAAACGTTCTTTTGCAGTTTTGACACTCATATTCTACAGAAGAAGCCAAATAATGTGATGTCATATGCTGATCTAAAAGTTCTTGAGTAGGAAATTTGCCATCACATTCAAGGCAACTATACGAAGTGGATGTTTTCTCAGAAGTTAAATGAATGCGCTGATGTTCTTTGAAAGAATCAAAATCCGCAAAACCTTCTGGACATTGACTGCACATGTAAGGACCCGAAAACATTGGTAATTTAGATAATAAAGAGGGTTGTTCATATAGACATCAGAAATGGGATTCTGCCTGGGACTAGAGCTTTTGCTTCTGCCTTGTGGATTCCTCAAAAGAAATCCTTGAGTCTGCTGTGCTTGAATTCTGTCATGGTAATTATAGTAATTTCCCATGGGATATCCTGAAGATTTCATTTCAGCGTATGAACCGTGTGTTGTTGCCATATGTCTTGTAAGATCCATAGGATTATCAAAATACATGGTGCAGTGGCAGCATTGTATTGCACTTCCTGAAGGAGAGCTTTTTTGATTCGGAGCATCTGGTGTAGTTCTAGGATTGCTCCAAGGACTCGAAGAAGATGCAGCGGTTGATGAACCTGTATTGCTTCCCATTGGGAAATGTGTTTCTGCAACATGTTTCTGCATTGATTCCAATGAAGGGAATTTCTTTTCTCCACACCAAGTACAAGGAAATTGGGAAGATGCTTGCGCGTCTTCATGGCTCTGAAGAAGAAAGACAAAAAATTTGATTGAGGGTTAGAACAAAATTAGATATAAATTAATTTTATTCTCAAATAAATAAAAAAATTTAAATTTCCAATTCAAAAAATAAAGGAGAGTCAAGTAAGTAAGTAGAGTATATAATGTTGCTCTATAAAACAACACGAAAGCTATTGGCGATGTACCTCATAATATTGAACTTTGGTCGAGTGATGAGGACGACATCTGCACTGGTACCCCTCCCCAAACTACCATGCTACACCAACGGGAGGACATTGAGTCTCGACTGATTTAACGTGCATTGGCCCCCTCTACACCGTGGGTCTTCAGTGGTACCAGGTCTCGAATCCGCAACACTCCTGCCATGAGTTCGTGACCATAACCACTAAGCTACCACGGCCACAAAGGAAGGCCAAAGATAATATGTATATGTCGAAAATAGCCTAATTATAAAATATCTTATATATAAACATTTTTTTTTTTGCTGGGAGTAAAATATGATAAAATGGCTTTATTGTTGTTCTTCGTTCATCTCCTATCACTGATTGGAGATAAAACATTCAAGTTTCACTTTTATGATGTGGAAATTATCTATGTCAGAATTTAAGTGTTACAGTATCATATTTATACATCATGGAAAAGAAACATTTTTTAAAACTTTTTGTTTCTTTTTTTTCTTGTGATTTAAAATTGATCGTACATGGTGGTTAATTATTTCGTGGATAACATCCTAATTTTAAAACTGAAAACGTATTATAAACTTAAGGTATCCGACTACCCTAAAATTGCGAATTTTGCCAAAAATTGACAAAAAAAAAATTATGACTTTATTTCATAGGTCATCTTATTAGCTTTACAAAAATACCAAGTTTATCATTTTCCGTTCCCTAGAACAAAAACTACAAGTGTTTTAGTAAAAGCAGATGCCATTACTTTAAGCAAGATGCCACACTTTAAAAGGCGTTTTACTCGAAATGTGATTTTTTTTTTTTTTAAATAATCAAACGGGGTCAGCGATTGCTGAAAAAGTTTTGAAAATAATTAACTGAAATTTTTTGAGTAAGTTCTGTATAATAGTAAAAGTGTTTTAACCCTCAGATTTATTAATCACTGTTTTATTACAAAATTTACAGTCCCTTACATGAATATAATCACTGTTTTTTTAAGCAATTTCATATAGTAACTGAGATAAAGTGCTCTAGTTTTTGTAAAAATTAAAATATCTCTTATCCTGAAGATCATTTCGACAATGAATAACATAGCAACACATCAGAATTGAAAAATTGAAAATTTGTTCATAAACCTTTGGTACAGAATGGGCCGCGTTTATGCTATTTTTGTCAATTTTTACCCATTTTAGTTATAATAATTTATTTTTCTCTTCTTAATTTTAGCATATTTTTCTTTAAATGTACTAAAAAAATCTAAAAACTACAACAACAAAAATTCACATATCTCCATTTTTTTAAAAAAATTTGTCGCAACCAGTCGGATATCTTAATAGTTAAAAAGCAAATCAGGCTATTTCGGAATGTTAAAAAGAGAATTAACTCCATTATATATATATATATAATAGTTAAAAAGCAGTTAAAAGTTTTACCTACTTAGGATCAACGATTACCTCTGATAAGAGAATATCTCATAAAATCCAGAATCGACTATACCTAGCAAATACGGCTTTTTATAGACTGAGGAAGTTGTTAAAATCTAAATTTTTTTCAAGAAACACAAATTTTTGATTTACAAAACTCTTATTAGACCAGTTCTGACATATGCATCTAAAACTTGGACAATAACAAAACTAGAAGAAATCAAATAGCATCATTTCAGAGAAAAATACTTCGAAGTATACTTGGAGGTGTAAGCAAAAACAATAGCTGGAGAAGAATCCAATTTTGAATTATGTAAAATTTATAAACAACCTGACATCATTAAACACATTAAAATAAATAGAATGAATTGGATGGCCCATATCATACGAATGCCAGATGATAATATTGTAACAAAGATACTGCAGTTCAAAGTCACTGCGGTTCGGAAGAGTGGAAGACTTAGGCTAAGATGGACAGACTCGGTGGGGAATCAGATTATAAATGAGAAAACTTGGAGAACGAAGGTGATTTAGAGCTCAGTGTGGAAGAAACTTCAAAGGAAGGCACTGGCCCACTAAGGACTGTCTTGCCAGTTTTGATGATGAATACATTATACTAATAAAGGCATATTAAATGGAAAAAGAAGAAGAAAAAAAACAGGAAAAATATTCCACACTGAAAGCAGAGGATTTAAGACAAGATTTTGGATACTTTAAATACATGAGGTCTGTTGGCAACGGATCTCTTAATTTTTAGAGCTTTTAAAATCGTTTATGGATGACTAATAAACAGTTTTTGCTATTATTTTAAATTCTCTGTATTTATTTTCATTGATTTTTGCACTGCAGCATCTTAAATTCAGAGACTCTTAACCATTTTGAAATGACTGCCATTTTTCTGATCCTTGTAATTTTTTGACAAGCAATAACATGGTATTATCCATGGTACGATGTTTTCCGTCAACATTGGGGGGAATCGAAAAAATTCAGAAATTCAAAACCTAGCTATGTGGAAAAGATGTCCTTCGGTATATAGATGAAGGGGAAAATAAAATGAAAAATTAATATTTATGTTATGCAGTGCCACAAGGGGAATGATGTTCAGGAAGTGAAGTCTTAAGACTCTTTGAGACCCTGGGCTCAGAGAAATCTTAAGACTTTTTGAAGTCCTGGGTCACTATACAAAAGTAGGCAAAATTGTGTCATACACAACTATGAGCTATTTTAATTTAAGTTTTACGTAGCTTTCAACGCGTCACAGCACTGAACTAAAAATTAACAATTCAGCAACGATTTAACCCGGGAGCAGGCCCACACTCGATAATAAAGTTAATGGTAGCACAGGGTGACTGAGTCACCCCAATCCTTTTTTTTATAATTATTTTTATTGTACACGATAAAAATCGTAATTCAGGTAAATAATTTAATTAAGTGGAAGTATACTTACCAACTTTTAAGGACTTTTCAATTTTTCTTTGATAATTTGAGAAAAAATCAAATAAAACTGAACTAAAATGTTTCAAATGTGCGCGATCTTAATAAAGGACCCAAATTACACATACTTTTTGTTCAAGAAATGATATTTACAGGCAAAACTGTCATATTTTGTTCAAGTTATTGTAGTTTCATTGTCCTTGGATGATCGACAAATAGTATGCAGAACTTTTTCTAGCTTATGTCTTTTGACAAGGCGCAGTGCCTCTTGTGTGTACACTAGTGGTTTCAGATCTTTCTTAATGGATTTTTTTAGGTAGCATTTGAAAACTTTCCTATCAACTCAAACGTTTCATGTCCATCGCTTTTATCAAATTTACTTTCGCTATCACGATTAATATGCACTATTTCAGCACAGGTTCTTCCCTTGCTTGATCAGTTTCAACTTCATCCATCAGAGATCACCATATCTTTTTTTATATTCTGCTGATTCACATTTATAAACCATAATAAAGCGTACAACACAGCAATCAAAACCACAAAGTTGTTCACAAGGGGGAAAAGTAACTTCTTCACAGGAATTATTTAGGAATAAAAGTGGTCACGTGGGGAACTCAATTACCCCAAGTAACTTAAGATTGTAAGAAACGTTTGCCACTCCCAAAAAAGAGGGAAATATGTGACAAATATATTTTAGTTTACATGGAGACTGTCATATAGGAGAATACTGACACAAGGTCATTTACAATAAATAAACAATTTTCCCAGAATTAAAGATTTCGTGAGCCTGGGGTGACTCAGTGCTCCGCGCGACCGCTCCCGGGTTAAAACATCTCGGAATCATCATTTCAAATAAGGAAAAAACAATTAGAAACAGCGATAACTCGCACTATTTGGCAGTCTATTATGGCTCTTGACCCGCCACCTGGAGAAGAGGAGGTTGCTAAATTTCAACAAGTAATATATAATTTTTTTTGTCAATTCCTACTTCGTTAGAAAAGCGTACTGGCGTCAACTATTGCAGATAGTTGAAACTTCGTCAGAGATAACGCAGAATAAATTTGAAATTAAAAAATAAAATTTAATTAAATTTTTGAAAAAAACTGTATTTGAACTTGAATGGATGAACAGAAAATATTTTATTAACGATTGAAGATTTAAACAGGATATATATTTATAAATATATATATATAAGGAGAGAGTGAACTATATAATAGTAGGAATTGAAAAAGAAGCTATGCAATTGATTTAGATTTGAATATAAATCAAAATATGTATAATTATAAACAGAAAATATGTTCTTTGAAATTATTTTTAATATATCTATTAACGTTGGAAATTATTTTCTTTTTCATACTATTATCGTTTGCTTTGGTTTAGTAATTTATGTAACTAATTTTTCTTATTGTTTATTTTATTTACTGGTATATTTTAATCGTTTGATATTATAAGTTTTGTTGCAAAAGAGTTGGAATCCATTTTGTCATGAATCTCGATATGAGAATTCAGCAGTTGATTGTTAGATTTCGAATTAATATATGTTTTTGATACGTAATAGAAGAAACTGTTGCTTTTACTAATTGATACAGACTTTAGATTGCGAAGATTTTACCGAATACATGTGTTCTCATTTGTTACGGCCTAAATTCAATTAAAAAGTTTGTTCTTTTTCGAATTAATTATTTGTATCATATTTTGAACTATAAACCACCGAAATGAAAACGACAAGTCGGTCACAGGTTTAGGTTCAACAAATTTTAAAATGTTACACAAATTCAGAATCTGTATTCCAAAGAAAATAACGATAAATAAAGGAGTGTCATACCTTTTTATGTTCTAGTAAAGCTTCTAAAGTAGAGAATTTCTTAGAACATGTTGGACATTTCCCTAGCGTCTCCAAAGGATGCCTTTTTCCCACATGTATTTGCAGTAACTTGATGCTCGGAAACGTGCCATGGCAAAAATGGCATGGCATGTATTGTCCACGTCGTCTTCCATTATCTTGATTGTGGGTGCGGCAGTGGGTCTGTAAAAAAAATCGTTCAAATTTCTTTAAATTTAATTTTTGAAAAGCATGCACAATTCTTTTATTTCTTCCTCCAAAAAGTCTACAAGAAATTACAATTTTATTGTAAAATAATTTTAAATAAATACATAGAAATCAGTGATAATTTATATTCAACTTTCAACCTTCGTTAATATTGGTAGGTTTATAAATTTATTTACTGTACATTTTTTCGTTACTTATTTTTGTTCTATTCAGAGAAGAGTGCTAAATTCGGGTATATATATAATCTCCCTTACAGTTTTCAATAAAGGTTGAGTGACGGTGATGAAATGACAACTCATAATGGTCTAATTCTTTAATGGACTAATTATTTTCCCCAAAATGTGATAAAAATGTATAAATTTCTGCCTCAAAAATATATTTCTTGCAAAGTTTTAATTTATCAGAAGTAAGCAAAAGCTTATGAAATAAAATAAAGTGTGTTCTGCATTTACTAGCAATGGTTTTGTTTAAGGGGACTTGGCACCCCCTTGAACTATTTATAAATTTAAAAATTAAATTTTAGCATTTCATGCAATGTTTCTACTCAAGAAAATGATACGAGATGAAATTTTTCGCATATAATTCACACAATTTTAAAAATTGAAATTTTTTGGAGGAAAATTTGGAAAATTTTACTCTTTTTGAAATTATTAATTTTTTGACTTGAAATTTTGTTTGTAGTGTTCTTAAAGATCTTCTAAATAACTTTAGGGGTCAATTTTACAATAACTTAATTAGTTTTGGAGAAAAATAAAATCTTGATATGCATGCTAAAATTCAACAAAAAAGCCAATACCTTCTAAATTTTTTTTTTAAAGTATTTAGTTTACAGCAAAATGGATCCCTAATTTTGTTACATGCTGTGTATACAACTCACAGGGGGGGGGGGATGCAAATGATTGGTAAATAATTATGGAAGGAGTATCATTTTGAAAGCAATAATGTATCAAAAAACACAAACTGAGTAAAACCACTTTAAAGTTTATAATTCTGAAAAAAAAAATTATAATAAGCTTAAATAAACTTAAAATACCATTTTAAGACATTAGTTACATGATTTTTTAAAAACAGTTGCATTTTTGCATTTTTTTCAACCAATGATTTTTATAAATGATTCATTTTTAGAGAGTATTAATTGCACAAGAAAATTCAAGAAAAACGTTAAAAAAAATTTTTTTTTCAGACAGAAATTTTAGTTTTTTTTTCCACATAATATTGAAGTATTATATTTGCATGAAAAACATATGAGGAATAAGAACTGAAATTTTGAAATTTTTAATATAAAATGCCTTATTTCCCAAATTTTACATGCACACATTCCCCAAAGAGAAAAAATTACATTATTGTGCGTGATGCCTCCTTAATATCCTGCTTTGTATATTATATTTTCTTTTTCTAGTTATTATTTCTCTTTTTAAAATAGATTTTTTTTTTTTAAATCTCAACGCTTTTTTTAGATTTTTTTCTAAAAATGGGGCGTAGTAAAATTGCCAAATTTGTTAATGTACATTTTTCAAATGAAGTTTTATTCAACTTCTAACCCTTCCGACATGCAAAAGTGATATATCAATCGAAAGATAATAATGAAAAGAATAATATTAAATAAAAATTTAAAAAACGATAGTTCGAACATTTTTGGAGTACCAAGTACTCTTAAGGTTACTATTGTTTTTAACCATCTTAACTCTTTATCTATCGGCGGCACTTAAAAAGTACCACTTACTTTAAACTTACATAGAATAACCATTTTTGCGAATACTCCTACGATACATAGCAGGAATATTCTTTTAAATCCACTCTTCTAATACATATGGCAGTTTTAGGATGAGTATTTTAACGGGGAAGGCAAATAGTTTTATAGCAGAAGTTGCGTTTTCAGCTGACATTTTGATCGGATTGCGAAGATTGTCATTTTGGTTCCGAAAAAGTAGTTACACTCAAAAGGTGTATTATTTTTTTGTATGTTAATGAAGACCTTGGAAAATGATTTGACTTTATTTTAAGTGAACAGTGTGTGTAACTAATTTTATAGTTGAATATCTTTAATTAATTAGCTCTAACGGATTAAATTTCTCAAAGTTGAGTATTTTGTTTATGTATATACCTTAATTTTCAATGTAGTGATTCAAAAAAAAAAATGTTGCATGAAAAAAACCGCAGTAAATCATAATGCGGTAGATATAGAATTAAGGTGAGAAATTTTAAGAGAATTTAAACTGGCAGCCATGTCTGAATTATACGTCATTGAATGAATTATATTTTGTTCCAAAACATTGGACCTCCAAAGGAACGTCTTAAGGGATTGGTCAACTGGGCCCAGGTTCAAAGCCTCTGCCTCGGGAGGGGGAACTAATCTCGTTATCAGACTCGACCTCAACAAGATCATGGTCCGAATTATTTTTATCGGCATATTTTCTGGAAAACTTAGAATTTTGAACGATATGCAATTGTCAACAGTGGCAAGATATGTGGCATATTATGTCGTGTCAGTCATTCGTTTCTTTACCAAGACCTGCCACCATATATCATCGTTAATCATTTAGTTTAAAATGGGATCGATCAATTCTGTTTGTGCCTAGGTTTATGAAATCGAATCAGATACATTTATTTGTTTATGGCAGGGACGTCTAAAGACTCTTCGAGGTCCTGGGCCCAGAAAAAAAGATTTTTTGAGGGCTTACCTGAGAGCTTTAAAAATAGACAGTATATATAGTGCCTTGTCAAATACTCGTTCAAACGGTAATTTGAAACAAATAAAGGTGCACGACTCACAGTCTCAAAAACCTAGGCACAAAATGGTTCGACCGATGTCCGCATTTCGACTAAATGAGTTGAATGATTGTTTATGGCATTAAGCCAAGCTCTATTTATGGACAACGGTCATCACATAATAATACAGTCTTACCATTTTTGCCAGTTGACATGCAGTTTGAAATTACCTGTTTTTGGGAGAATATGTACAGGGAAAAAAATTTGACCACATTAAAATTATCCGGATCATGATCTTACTAAGACATAGTCGAGAACGAAACAAGGCCGGCAACTTTGTTATATACTCAGAGGCGTAGCTACCACCGTATCAATGATACGTGGCCTCCAAGCCACAGAGGCCCCATGATGTGTAACTACAATTCCACTAACAATGATCCCATATCTAGAAAAGGGCCCTGAAGGAATTTTGATACAGAACTCCCTCCGAGCCAGCTACGTCATTGTATATACTGTCTACCTAAAACGGTCCCAGGTAGGACTCAGGGCTTCAAGAAGTTTTAAGACGTCACTGGTTCTCTATAATGATATACAGTAGAACATCGTTTATCCGAACGTTTATTATCCGGAGCAAAGTCCGGATACGTTTTCGAACAGTGCAATGCTAAACAGTTGTTTCGTGTGAGACCAAAAGTGACGGGGAACCCCAAGGTGAGGGATATTTGGTGAATTTCAGTTGTATGATTTGGTAAACATCTGAACGGTATATTAGGTCATTTTGTTTCCAAGTGAGGGGGTGTATACGTTCTCTTTGGTTGAATTGTGAACTGCTATGGCTTCGAATTCAAAATGGAAGCGCAACGTCTTGAACATAGAAACAAAACTTGAAATATTAAACCGCCTCGCGAAGAGAGAAAGCTTTCTCTCTTCACTCCACTAGTGGAGCGTCTCTAGCACAGTTTTTTATGTTGGAAAGGCTTCAATTTCTAAGATAAAAAAAAGCCGTGAAACCATTTTAAATTTTGCGTCAAAATTTGACTCAGAAGATGGCGTGAAGAAAAGGAAAACCATGAGGAATGAAAACGAAGAAGACTGTGGATTTCAAATGCTAAATGATGACGATATGGTGAATTCCGTGCAAATATCTGACACTCTCGACGATGAAACGGATGAAAACGAGGACAACAACAACAACAACAATGAAAGTAGCAAAGGTCCATCAAATGCTGACACGTTTTTCTGCGTTAGAGACAGATATGGAGTGATATGAACAACAATCAGAGTGATGTGCTATTCAACTACTGCTGCTCAACAGAATCAGAGACCTTGTAGCGAAAGACCAAAGATGTGCAATGGTGCAGCGAAAAATAAGTGATTATTTTCTACAATCAAGGTAAAATTGCGACATTTTGCACATGTTTTGATTTTTCTTCAACCACTTTTCCAGCATGTGATAATTTTCAATATTCGTATAGTATCCGGCTTCATATACTGCATGGATGACATTCGGTTATCCGAACAATCGCATATCCGAACTGTGTCTACTCTTTCTACTGTATACTGTGTCTACTCGTTCTACTAGAAGTTTGTACGCCACTGACTCAAAAGTTTGCTAAACGGAATGAAAATTCTTTATAATTTTGAATCAAATATCAAGAATGACATTTGAGCTGGCTCCTCTCAATCCATGCAATGCTAAAGGAGGTGGGGGAAATAAGAAGAAAATTGATAAAAATCAAACACAAATAAACGATTGGTATAATTACTCTACCAGTTCGTGAAATAACCAAAATTTTATGTGAATTTAACCACCTTTAAGAAATGGGTTTTCGTGGGGATCTGGAATATCTTACTACAGAAAAGAATACCAGAAGTAATGGAGTAATCAAAAAAGGGTATTTGTCAAGTCTGGAAATTCATCCAAAGTTTTTTACTTTTGACATTGCAGATCCAGAATTAACCAGCGTGTCAAAAAGCAGGCAGATGAACTTTTTATAAAATCCCCAATAAAACCAGTATAAGTCGAAAAACGAATGAAATTAAAACTTTTCTGAACATTTCAACCGTTTCTAACAGAAGGGCGAAATATTCGTTTTAGCTTTTTATTCTTGCCATGAATATTCACTTAATAAATAAATAATCAATTGTAAATTTCATTAAAAATTTTTTAATTTTTATTGATAATTTTTAATTTAGACATTGCTATCCAGAAAACCTCAAAGCAAAATTAGAACATTTTTATAATTAAATATGGCGACAATTGAATTAAAGAGAATTTAATAAAATCTTATCTATATTTATTTATATTATTACATTATTATTATAAGATTTAAAGGCAAATATTACTGTGAAATAAACTTTGAACTGCTTCAAAATTATTCATTTGGCATTTTTTGTAAAAGATAAAATGAAATTGAGAAACTCATTCGTGTGTTAAACATTGTATCTATTGAAAAATTCAGTTCTACAACTTCCATACAGATGGCGCTACTATCTAATTCTTACGTTTTAGTCTTCTAGTTTGTATATTTTTACATAAAGGGGTTTCTCCATTTTAGAGTGAGGATAAAAACCATAATACTATAAAAAAAAAAAATTTAAAAAATAGATAAATGAATAAAAATTCTTGCTCTGGACAGTTGTGCACAAAAACGTTTTTTTTTTTTAAATCAGAATTGAAATTATAGTCGAAAAGAAGCATAAAATGTTTAATTATCTGCAATAAAAAAAATTACAATTGCATTCATAAATAAATTCTCCAGAACTTGATTTATTCTACGTAGTCCATAATTCCAAGGTGCTGAAATAAATACATTCATTTAAAAAAAAAATTATCGGTAGCTGAACTTTAAAGAAAATGAGTCTTAGAATTTTTTTCCCTTAGGGAATTTATAAAATTGTTAATCAATTGTATTACTGGCAGGAGCTGCTAGCTGCTGCCGTATCAATGATACGGGGCCCCAGCATGTGCAACGACAGTCCTACGAACAGGGTTCTCATACCTTAAAAAGGGCCTGAAGGAATTTTGCGATACTGGGCCCACTCAGAACTAGCTACGCCAATGATTACAGAGGTACTATAAGATTATTAGAGAAAACAATTTTCTACTCACAATCTTAAGAACTCAGCTGCACAAATTACATTAATGTCACAATGGAAATATATAACTGATTGTTTTTGAAACAGCACTTAGAGTCAAGTAAAAACAAACAAACAAAAAAAAACAGTATTTTTTTTAAAAGAAGCCCAAACTCTCTCTCTCTAAATACGTGAGATATGATTAAGGTTCCGATGAAAAAAACCTGCTTCTGTAGTAGTTAGAATTAAATATATCTCGATAGGGTATAAACAAAATGCAATAAGTGAACTATTTGTGTATTTTTTCGATATGCTTATAGCACATTTATAATTTTTATTTAATGACATTGTTTAAACTCTTTATAAAATATATTCTTGTTTATATACGTGTATATATGTTATATCCATATTTATATAAGAAATCAAATTATATACATTAATTTGTTTTCGTATGTATCAGTATTAGTCTGACTGACAAAATATAACAAGCTAATAATACTTTTAAAAAGGCAAGGAAAAACTATTCCTTAAACAAAATAATCTTTTTTCCCAACCCTGCACACGACAAATAAATATAACATTTATTTGTAAATAAATTATAATTTAAAAAAACTAAAGAACATATTTCATTAAATTTTGCGTACTATATACATAGGATTGGAATCAATCGAGAAAAAAAGTCAATTGCTTTGGGGGTGTCCAGACCCGAGGACCCCCCTCCCCTTGTGTGGTGCCACTGATAATAAGTAATATTCTGAAAATCAAAATATAAAATTATAATATACGTATTCCGTTTGTTGACTTTCGAAGTATTTCTTATTATGATACAATTTAATATGATATATTAATGATTCTTTAACTGCAACTTAAGCTTTTAAAAATACTATATTGGCAAATTTTATAATGAGGTAATGCAATATTACATCAGCCACCAAGTCTGACCAATCAGCGTGTTAAAAACCTCAAACCAAATGAATAAAGAAAAGTTTAGAGCTTCCCATAATAGGAGTATATCAACTGAGATCCTTTGGAAGAAAGAACGTTTTTGTTCATTGAAAGTTACCCGCATGTGTTTTGTTGCTATTTTTAAGTGACGCTTGTGTAATGTGTGGTAAAGAATGTTAAATATCATAATTGTAGTAATATTACTTTAAATAAATATCTACAAGGGGAATTTCAATGAATTTAATATTTTTTGGTGTAAAATGTATATAAATGTTATATCATTTTTAAACTTGCTCGAGCTCTATTAAGCGAAGAAAGATTTTAAGAGAAAATACAATATTACTATAGTCTGACTTGCTTGACATTGCATTTTGGTACTTACGTATTACACGTCTACCATTTCGTCAAATAAAAATGATCCAAAACCGTATTATGTAGCCAATGGTGGAAAGCTATTTCCACAATCTTGTTTGAGCAATCTCTTTACATTTGGCGAAATTGGTCGATGGTATAATACGCAGTGCTAGCTCGAGCAGTTTCGCCACCCCGGACAAAAATGGAAAATGCCGCCCCTCTCTCCAAAGCAAAAAATTATAATTGGAAAAAAATAAATTGTTCACATAGATACACATCTATAAAACTTGGGGATAATAATTCTTGCGAATAAAATGTCGTAAAAAATACAAAATAATTTGAAATTAAGCACATAATTACGATTATTATTTCAAACGAGTAAAATGTAAGAGAAGAAATGGCCCATTTCAGCACGCCAATTTCCTCGAAAAAGAGTCTACTGATGGTGGGGATCACAAGCGTTTTTTTTTTTTTAATTTATAGTAACTACACTCAAGACTAAAATAAAACATCTCCTGCGGCGCTGTATCTACTAAAAACTCTCATTACCCTTGTTCCCCTTTAGATAGCTGACACAGGACATCGTATGGATGTTAGGAATGTCCGTTGTGACCCTACTCCTAGATGGGGAGATACTAGAGAAAAATGTGTAAACATTTAAAACTTCATGATTTAACATATACTCCCGCCTCGAACCCTTCAAGTTTCAATATAAAAGAAAACTGACATTAAACATACAATATACAAAATAAGTAAATAAGATACTTAAATGAAATACCCAATTCACACCCAACAATATTTTAGAAAATATATCAAATTTTTTATAATATAAGAAATTTTCCAAATTCGATCCAAATGCCACCCTTAGAATTTGTCACTACTGGCAAGAGTCCGGTTTGAGTACCCTCACTTTTTATTATTTGCTCCATTTTTAAGTAATTTTTCTTAGAATAAAATAAGCCCCATATTTCATTTTCATTGCTTGCTGTGATGAAAGAGCTTCAGACATTTCATGTTAAATAAATAATTAAAAAAACTGAATATTTCCAAATTTTAGGAATAAATGGATATGCAAATAAGTTGTAAGTCCACTTTTTGGTTCGAATCTAATTTTGCTCCGGGCAAAAATTGCCTTTAAGCTCTCCTCCAGCACGAAATTGATATTACAAGTGAAAACTAATATGGTGGACGTGCCGCAGGGGCATAAATTACAGTATTTAGACGTACCTTAAGCTCTGGGGCGGTATCGAATGTCTTTGTACAACGCAAACACCTGAAGCGTTGTTGGGCTGCCTTTTCGGGAGAATTTCCTAGCACTCTCCTCTTATGAATTTGTGTATGACTGGTGAGGGAGGCCACAGTTTTGTAAAAGAGGTTGCAGTATTGGCATTTGTAGGGCCTTCTCTTGTCATGCTTCTTCATATGGGCACTGAGGTGATCACTCCGCGAGAAATTACTCGGGCACTTGGAGCACTTATACTTTTTTTCTCCTGTATGCAATTTGTGGTGCCTGTCGCGGCTTCTCTTGTGTTTGAACGGAGAATCGCAGTAAGTGCATTTGAAAGGCATAAGCTCTGTATGAACCTGAGGGGAAGAGGGAAAATTTAATTAGTTGGTCATTTGAAATAATATAATTTCCATAGCAATCATGGTGGCGTCCACTGTCGTGGCTGCCACCAGGATGGGCATATATTTCTATTACCCGAGATTCAAATTTGGCCTTGTTTGTGTTTAGCACTGTATAACAGGGTGGATTGAAAACTTTTTTTTCAGAATTTCAAACCTACCTATGCGGAAAAGATGTTCTTTGGTACAGAAATAAAGGGGGAAAACAAAAAATTGCAGTTTAAAAAAACTAAAAAACACCTTTTATAGTTAATCGAACTAAGTTGTAACTTCATCTTTTAGACGCCAAATCTGGAATTAGTCGCCAGATGCGGGATGGGATCTGAAAATAGAAAATCGATAGTCCTGATGATCCTAATCAGGACAATGGAACAAAATTATTAAATTATTGTACTGTCATCGGTCCTGGACAAGTGAGCAAAAATTTAGATTTAATATGACCTTTTAAAGTGGGTAAAAATAGAATACAAAGATTTCGTTACATACAAGTGAAGCTTATAAAAAGGCGTTAAAAATCAATTTTTAGGTCAAGTATTGTTACAAGATGAATGAAGTTTAGGTAATTGAGTTTTATGATAAAAAGTCATAGTATTTTTCGTTAAAGTGGAACAGGCATTTAAGCACTTTAATATTTACTGTGGTGAGAGGACATATACTAAATAGCTAAGGGAAAAAAATCAGATACATTTTAACAACTTCTTTAGTATTATTTTTTTTAAAAAGCTAATCGTCGCGAAAGTACAGAGCATGATAAAGATGAAGACGGAAAAAAGATTACATCGGACTGATTCGATAGGGCGGAGAGAGCTGGAGTTTTGAAATGCTGCAATGCCTACATTGAACTACTTGCTACTCCTTTATCAGTAATCTTTTTGGTTATTTATACTATCGGAGAAAATAGATATTGAATCTAAAGCCATTTAACCAAAATTAAATCTTTTTCCGTTTTTTTTTTTTTTTTGAAATTTAACCTTTTTGTGGGAATATAAAGTTTTGAAATTTTTTTTAAATCATTTATTATTTAATCCCCATACTATAGAACATCTTTTCCGTACAGGAAAGTTGCGATTAATAATAATTTTTTTCTTCATATAACCACGATCTACCCTAATGTAACGGTATAATGGTTAACGTCCAAATTTGTCAATATTGTGTGCATTGAAATAAACAACAACAAAAACCAAACTTAAAACTTGTGGTCTTCTTGCAATCATTTTTTAAAAATTTTGATGTCTGTCCATTTTTATTATTTAGAATCTTATAGATTATTTTCTTATTTAATAAGCAATGAAAGAGGCATTATTTTATATAAAATATAGATTCTTTTTAATATAACTTATTCCCTATAAAATCATGCATATACGTATATTATAATATGGTCAAGAGAAAGAGTGCAAAAAAGAGAGAGATCTGAAAAACAAAGTGTTGTGTTTGAGAGAACACAGAGAGAGTTTTAGAGCTCTTACTGTATTTTTCAATAGTTTACTAGTGGACTTGTAATTTAGAAATATTGTCGAAATGACAAATCCAGTTAGCACCTCGCTTTTCTGATTCCCCTGCCCACCCTAATTCTGAGATATACCACTGGCGTAGCTAGCTCTGAATGGGCCCTGTATCAAAATTCCTTTGAGGCCCTATTTTAGATATAAAAGCCCTGCTATTGGGACTGTAGTTACACAAGTTGGGGTCCCCTGTAGCTTGGGGGGGGGGGCGTATTATTGATACGGCGGCGGCTACGCCCCAGTATATAGCTAAATTGAAACTATATAATCTCCCAATACAATAACCTTCGACAGAAGCAATTACTGAGAATTTTAAACGGGGCAACACCCCAATTCCTGCAGATAAATTTTGATCGACGCGAGACATAGAAAAAAGTTAACTTAACTTCAATATTTTGTATCCAAGCCACTATTCCTCCAATTATAAGAAATCTTTTATCAGTTAAAAATAAATTCAAATACTAGAAATTACACGAGAAATATAGGAGATGGACTTTCTTATTTTGAATCAAAGTCAAGTGATGAGGAAGAGTCACAACAAAAAAAAATGAGCCTCAGTTGAACTTCCGCGCACAATTTGAGAGGTTTGAAGCTGACTTGAATGAGCGAGTAAGTTCATTAACGACGCACTATAAAAGAAACACGAGAGCTTTTGGAAATTCAAAGTGACGAGGATGATTCCTGAACTGTCCCTCCCCTCTCCGAACAACCACATCACGCCAACGGGGGGACTTTGAGCTTGAAACAGACATAAAAGTAATATGCTGTAGCTCGCATTTACCGCATACATGGGTCTTTTGAACTCGGAACTGTTAATTTGACAAATTACAACCGGTCATAAAATTCAAGACTACAATTACAATGGCTGAAAAAATTATTCGATTATTTGATTCATGGAATATGTTGGAGCTATAATTAGCAAAATTAACGAAAGCAAACTGCTCAAGTATTAAAGTTATATTTATATTTACTATGAAAGTATCATTCAGAAGTCCAGTGGCTGAGTGGTAGTGTATCGTGCTTCCACGCCACAGGTACGGGGTTCAAACCCCGGCTGGGCAAGGTCGACTCATCCCTTCAGTGGGCCGATAAATGAGTACCAAGCTTGCTTGGGAGCTGAATACTAAAGGGTTTCACGTCAGACTGACCACTTGACCGAAACATCTGCCCGTGCACCCCAGCGCCTAAGGTCGCTTAAACTGAGATAGGCACAGTAGGCCAATTTCCTTCAATATGAAATGGAATTTTTAAAACAACGGAATTTACATTCAAATAATATTCAATTTGTGAATTCCGAAGTATCTCTTTTAAAAAAAATCTAATTCATATTGTACCACTGTTAGAGAATACGATAAATCACTGGTTATATATAATACAGACAATGTGATACAATTTTTAATTAAAAATGTAACGAAAAGCAATGTATTAAGCTGTAATACAGCAATACAATCATACACGCGATGACTATAAACTGAATTTCGATCATCATAGTACAATATTATTAAAATGAAAACAATCTCATTTTTGTAGTTAGAAAAGTAAAACATGCCATATTTTTTATGAAATTATTTTATAATGTTACAATTTCTCACAGTTATAAATTAACTTCATTCAGGCATAGATATGAATATTTAATCAAAAACTCTCATTCAAATAATAAAAACCGGCTAAGTGAATATTAAGTGCATTAATGCTGTTTTAGCTACATTACACGCTACCCTTTAACACTCAAGAACATAATAAAAATGAAACGATAAAAAGAAAAGTTCGAAGTTTGTCAAAGCCACACAAATCAATTTCCCGTTCTTAAAAGACACTGTAACATTTTTTTTGTCCGCAAAGAACTGTGTCCGCAATGCATTACTTAATTCATCAATGGTTTCACAAGCTGTTAATGAGTGTCGTTAAATTCACACGTCGAACTTAGCAGGGTTAAATTACCTTGAAATATGGGACTAATTGCTAGTTTGCTTGTCACGGACTCAACAAAAACTAAGAAAAAATCGAACGTCATTCAAATATGTGTCCTAATAAGTCCGAGAAGGACTCCAGGCGACCTATTAAGTCTTACTTGATAACAAATAAGCATATTTCTAAGTTCAGAAGTGAAAGATGGCCATTTCTGGAATAAAAGCGGAAACAGCGAAATTCTTATCAAAGAAACTTCGAAAAAGTGAATTTGGTTAAAATGCTGTTATTGTTTTCGGATCTGGCTGTGTCTTTACAAGCCTTATTTTAAAAAAAGATGGCAATTGATCTAAATAAAGATTAATTCTACGCCAAGTTGTTTAAAGTTTAGTTTTCTTTTTTGTATAATTAGCATTCTAAAATGAATATATTCGTATTCTTAAATAATGGAGTTATTAGAGCAATTCGCAAATTAATTAGTTTCCAGGTTTGAAATTAATATTTTCCGAAATCCAAAATTCGTTGCTAAAAACAGAATTAATGAACAATTAAATGGAAATTGTTAAATAGTTTTCTTTCACACTTGATTTCGAATTTCGTGGAGTTCTAATAATTTCGAAAATGAACTGCTCTTAATAGAACTGAGTTATCGACAAGAGTAATTCTTATAATTCATCTGCATTTTTTTAGTTAAAATTTCCTTAAAATTTTGCGAATTAAAAAAAGAAAGAAAGAAATGCCTTTAGATTTTTTTTGAATTATAACTTTTCGATGTACACGTTTTACAATCTTTTCATTAATAATTGCTTTAAAGGACTGACAAATAAAAATTCGGGGGAAAAAAGATCAATATACATGCAGTCGACTCTCGATAATTCGAAGCTGAAGGAACCAATGAAAAACTTCGAATTATCAAGAGGGTAGGAAAAAACTACCAAAATACACGAAGAGAAATTTTTTTCTAACACAATTAAATTTGAAACTAAGTAATAAAACAACAATTGCACATATGTATAAAACTATTTTAAAGTATCTTTAAAAAGTACATATTATATACAATATAAATATTTAAAAAAAAACAAAAGTTAAGTCCTGAATTAAAAGAATACATTTGTGTATTAAAAATACATACTGTACATAATTAATTTTTTTTTGACAAAAACATCTGTTATCTTTTTTTTTTTTTGTTTTATGGCATTCAATCTAACTTTGTCAATAGATTTTTCTAGAACAAATGACGCTTGGAAAACGTCCGCATCAACATGATTTTGAAGGAAAAAGTTGCGTAGTTTGTTTATTGACACTTTAGGTTCTGTCAGATTTATCGGAGTCAACCCCCAGGTCATCAAAGGGCTACATTACAGAGGAGACACGCAGAGACAATACAACATAAAACATGTAAGCTCCAACCTATTTGCTACATGATAGTGAGTATTTGAATTGTCGAGAGTTTTATTAGATCTTAATTCAAATTATCGCGCTTTGTATACTGGCTAGCCACACATTTTACTTCGAAATATTGAATGTACCCAAGCGTATTGTCTTAATTCGAAATATCAAGAGTTTTTTTTAGGGGCTGAGCATATGCTTCGAATTAGCAAGATTATCGGAGGTTTGAATTAGCGAGAGTGGACTGTATATATATATCGTTAAACGCGCCTACCGCTGAATTTGATTTTTATAATTCTGTATACTTTTTAAAAGCAATTACTCATGTTAAAATATAAAGTAATTCTTATAACTTATTTTAAATGTATTTAAAAAATAAACGCATGGGCTACCTTCAAAAAAATTAGACAAATAGGAAAGTTTTGAATTCTCCAGCAGATTTAAATTTAACTATTTTACTTTTGTGATATATTTTATAAACACATCAGTTTTAAAAATGATTACTAACTCAATCGTTTCATTCACCAACTGTACATGTTAAACATTTATTTATAATTGCAGACAAAATGTCTTTTCCTCAAAAATAATAATAATAATAACTAATTATGTTCAGAATCGGAATCAAATGGATGACAAAATAAAATGTTTAAAGTTGCTTTAGTTGACTTTGGATAAGATTAGTTGGGGCTGATAAAACAGAAAGATGGTCGACGAAATGTATATCATACTTTGTAAATAAAAGAAGAAAAAACTTTGAGACACTTTAAGTGTTTCAACTTCGATGATCTCGAGGGAAAAAGAGGGGGAAATGATCTAAATGCGTGAATAGTACTCGTCTAAAAAATATAACAAGTATTGAAAAGCGTAGGTGACCTGGTATTCGTGGGTGGTCAAATGGATTTTCGAGTAAGCATACACCCTTATCGTAAAACAGGAAGGGAACGTTAGTCAAACCTTTCCTGCTGTACTATGCTGATTGTTTAGATCAGTTCGTCGTGTAGTGTAGTTAAAATTATATTTTATGCTTTTTTCGAGTTTTACTTTTCTTGAAAATTACGTAAAACCAGAAGAAATATGTAATGGAATATTGATGCTAGCATTTTTAGCAACAGGATAGCAAAATGGTATTGAAAATAATTTATTTTAGCGCGTCAGATAGTACCCACTTCCGTGTAACTGTTAATGTTATATATATATGATGAATATAAACATAATTAAGTATATTTTTCGATTAAAAGATCATCTTTAAACTTAAGGTACTAAAGAAAACAGAATATTTGTTTTTTCAAGTATCTTCAAATTTTAATTTAGAATATAAACACGGTTGCTGTTACTTTTTTTAGAATTATTCTTATAAATATTAGAAAATATGATAATATTTATATAGGGCTGTAAAGAAAGTTTTCCACCGAAGTCGTTGGTCAAAGTGCTGTGTTTCTTGAATGTCATAGTCCTCGTTTTTCAACTTTCTGTGCCAAATCTTCACAGTGCATATGATACAGTAATAGTTCTTAAAATCTGTACACATGATTCGGTGACATTCTGTTGCTGACTTTTTCGCAACAGAACCAGAAGTAATTGATGATTCTAATCTGGCAGTGGGATAGTTTCCTTTCAGACACTTTGATAGCGATAATTTTTTTAATCGATTTCACAACACAGTATTCTAAACTAAATCTTTCTTTCAAACGCCAATAATTGTCTGATTAAATACGAACAGATACGTCAACACAAACTCTCAGACGATATTATCGAAGGCGGGAAACTTTCGTTACAAACAAATATATATTTTTTTCCAATACATTTTGCTATCGAAAAATTTAAGATTTTCTTTGCGCTTTTGTGTCAAATGCTGATCGTATCACATCTAAAAAACAAAATGACAAAAAAAAGTTCTTTCATTCTTCCATGAGTTTAAATTTGTGTTCACTCAAAAATTCAGGTGAAGGAATGGGAATTAATTTTTTTCAACTTGAAAAAGACTGTAATTTTTCAACTTAATAAACCTACTCTTATCAGATCTTTTAAAAACCCAAAGAATTTAATAATTCTGAAGCTAATAACGTGGGATGCGTTGGAGATTTTTATCCACTGACATATGTATTAATAAGTGTGCTACTCAAAAGGGTGGAGTAAGCCGAGAGTAGCCTAGGCGGAGTCCTTGAAGAGGGTCCTGAAGATAAAGACTGCGCCTAGAGTTCGGTTTAGATTGATAGAGTCATTAAAAAGGTCATTAAAGGGTGTCGGACAGCTGCTCTTATCGTGGTCTCTGGGCCCACGCCCCTTTACACCCAGCCACTTAACCGTTTAGAACATGTGGGCCCACATTCGTGTCTCCCCAGCTTCCATTTTTATTGATTCCATATCAAGGGTATTTCCACTAAACGCAGTCACGTGGTGCTGTAATAACGAGAAAAAAGAACGGATGTGTGATTTGCTTAAGTTGGGGAAGGGGGGCGAGATATCTCTGCAGAATGATTACTTAAAGCCTCTTAAGGACTCTTAAATTGCAAATTTTTCAATTTTTTGAAAAAAATATATGTTAAAACCTCAACATTTCTGAGCATTTTGATACCAAAATGTTGTTGATACTGTAAAAATTTCCGAAGTTATTCAGAAATAACTAGAGAAATTTAAACAAAATCCCTATCTCTTTCGTATCTCTCTCTCTCTTTAACTTCATTTTTCTCAAAACAACAAATTTTAGCTTGCGTGCAGAAATTCTCAGAAACTATTTATGATATCGATTTGAAATTTCATACACGTGTTCAAAATATGGCTCTTCATAACTTATACTTCAATTTTCAAAAAAAATTTAATAAAATTTTTTTTATTTGAATTTGAATTTATTTTTTTCTTAAAATTTTAAAATTTTCGTCGTAATTATTGTATTTAAAAAATATTTTTTTTTCTCTAAATTTTTTAAAAGTTAGTATAACTTCGAAAGTGAACATTTTTATACCAAGTAAAGTTAATTTTGTAAATTTTGATCAATTTTGTACTTCAGAATCTTGCGCGCTGTAAAATACAAATTTTCAAATTTTTTTTATTTCCTTATAAATTTTTATAAATTTTCTCAAATTCTCCGGAAATTGGAGAATGAATGTAATTATATGTGATTATCATGTGATAAAAATTTCAAATGATTGTTTTGCTTTATTGCTAAGTTACATTAGTTTCAAGAAGGATATTTTTTTCGAGTGCACAGATATATGTTAAGGGTCCTGAGAGCCCTTAAACCAGTGGTCTTCAAACTTTTTCAAATCACGGAACCCCTAAAACTAGAAAGTGTTTTCGTGGACTCCCTAGAACTTGAAAGTGTTTTCGTGGAACCCCATTCCATACACATACTCAAAATAATATTTAAAGTAGATCAACATGTAATAGGCACTTTATGTAAAGGCAATTAAAAAAAGTATTGAATTTAATTATTAAAAAATTCTAAACTAGTTTTTTTAATATAATTTACTCATTAATAATATTAATTTATGATTCAAGTGCCACCTACCCATTAGTAACTGGGATATATATACTAGTATTCTTTATACACAAATAGTCGAAGTGTAGGTCTATTCAGATCAAATGCAATCGCATTACATATTCTGAGTTTAATTTGTTTTTATGTTTTTGTAGCCACTTACATTGAGAAATATATTTAACTTAAACACAGCGTTCTGAATGGCATTAAAATGATTACAGCTGTGTGAGAAATACCTTGTAATTTGCACGAATTTGCAACCTAAAATTTAGAAGCTGCTCTTGCTTATATTTAGAATTTACTATCAACTCTGTTGACATGTTGCTCCCTTTCCTTCATCATAAATGTTGTTTTCCACTAATGTAAAAAGGTGCATTTTCCATTAGAAAACTATTTAGTTTTGCAAGACATTGTGCTAACTAACGAGTATAAAATTATCTCATGGAACCCGAGATAGTAAACAAATGAAATACTCACAATCTAATAGGAAGTATATATATAAAAAGATAAAACGTTTTAGTATTCTTTTATTATATTACAATAAAAGTTTAAAAAGTGTTGTAAAATAAAATTTTCAGTTTTAACGAATAAGATGAGTTTTAGATACTTGTAACTATACAAACTTCATAGAGAACGTAAATCCATTTTGCATACATATTTATTTCTTCTTGATTTTTTTATTGTGACTTGTGGAACACATTTTAAAGACCACTGAATTAAACTAATCGTTCTAAAAAAATTCAATATTCCCACGTAAGAAAATCTTCTGAAATTTATTGAAAATACATAAATATTTTTTTTTGTTAGCTGTTTTTCAAGATTTAAATTGAGTGTATGTCTTCGGTTTGTTTGTTTGAATTATTCAATCGCTTTTACGGGAATATGATGAATTACGCAATTGTCAAGCAACGAAAACTACATCGGAGTTTTCATCTCTCTCTGAGCTTCCAGTCGTCTTCACTTGAGAATTTCAAAGCGCAATTTAGCTTATGGGCAACATAATAATAATGTTATACTTTTTAGTTCCTTAAAAAAAGGGAGGGGGGGGGGGGTTAAAGGGATGAAAGTCGTGGATAATATTCTTAATGAGCAACTATCAGCGGAAAATGCTATGTGACACTAGGTGTTATAATTTGAGTGCGCTGCTGGAAAATCGACCATTACAAAGCTAATTGTTAGTTTATAGAAACCTATAACGACAGGAGCTTAATTTAATCAAAATAAGAAGGAAGGAATTTTTTTCTCTTTAAAGTTAGATATATTCTCATATTCCAAAAGGAAGTGTTTAGAATTACACCACCACATACATTGATAGTTTTTTTTTATGGATTGAAGTAATTACGCCAAAAATATTCAAGTATCCAATAATATTTGTTTAAAATGTATGTAAAAAAATAATGTTAGTTTATTAAGTGCAAGACTAACATATGAAAAATAGAAAAACTGTTACGTGAATTACTTAATTTGCTTTCCCTCTGCAAACACGATTTCTGAGAGTAAATTTTTAAATATTCAGTTTTTTATTATTTAAAACCTTTATCTAGAGACCTTAATAGTGAATTGTTTTACAGTAAAAAATAGTATAGAGCTATACTCTGTATATGGAAAAAGCTATTCTTTATTAGAACTGCACAATGCTTTTAATTAAGTACTTTATTCATTTATTCATTAGAACAAATTGCAGTTCTACTGTCTCTACGGAAACTAGTTTGATCATAATTTATAATAAAATGTGCGTAATACCAATCGAACGTTATTTCGCAGAGAAAACATCGACAAACTCTCTAAAATATTTGTAGAGAAGATTTAAGTTTAAATATCGAGAAAAAAAAATGCAACTAATTTGTACAATAAATAATAGCACAGAAGGTTTTATGACTGCATATGCAAATTTACCAGCTCCCCTCTTTTTCTTAGCCCCAGCAAATAAAACTTCGATCTTTTCAGAAAAACCACGCTAGAATTCATTTCACGTAATTCCCACATTCCAGCATTTATCAAAGTCACACACACATTAACAGAAGGAATAATAAATGTAACACGTGATCAAATAAATAGGCGTTTATTTTCCGACTGTAATTAAATTATTTACCCAATATCTGTCACCTGGAGGTGGAGGGGGGAGGGATAATAGATCGCTATGCAATTACAAAATTATCCGATAGCAATAGAAAATATTTAGAGGCCAATTTGGCGATCGTAAATCATTTTTTGAGTCGCCAACAGCCTTGTTGATGATTTGGAAATCAAATAAAAACATCTTCCATTTTCAGTGCACTGCGGGGAGTTATTACTCTTTTCACTTCTTATCTCGTTGAAGCTTCAGTTATGACGGTTGATGTTCTAAGCACACACCCAGATTTCAATATTCGGCTGATGGTTCGAACGATAAAAGAAATGATTAGGATTAATAGTAGACTAAAACAGCAGCTCAAGGTTTGGCGATTTTTCATGACAGGAAAGGGTGAGGAAAGTAATTTAGATCTATTTAAATGCCAGATCTATTATTGTGTTAAATTTCATTGTTAAACTAATTATAAATGAAATATTTCTGTAAATGTATCAACCTAATGTACATTAGAAAGAATATTGAAGAGTCAAAAGCATAGTTTGAAATATTGTGATAACTTCCAACAGTAATGGATTCCTGTTGTCCTTGATAGATCTTGACAAGTTAATTTTGATTTATTTGCAATATAATTCACTTATATGAGTCAAAAGCTGACAAATATGTCACGCTTTGACGAAATTGATACGAATGTGTAGAAGGTTATCGTGAAGGGAAAATATACCGATAGGGCGGAAAAATTGCTCGCGATTAAAAGAAATAATTATCGATCTTCTAATTCAGAGTCACAAATCAAGATAATGATATTAAAATTCCTCGACTTGGAATTTACTCTGGATATTTGGTATTCCTTACACTTCAAAAACAGTTTTCAAGGATAATCATAACCAGGAAAAATTCCGGAAATTGTTTTCTTGTTTCATTAATTTCTTTACATCGTACAGGTAAAATCATCTTTTATAAATTAATTAAAATTAGAAAAATTATATACTTATCTTTTCAACGTAACATAAAATGTTATTATAACTTATCCAAAGTTTGATTCATACTGTAAAAATTAGATGTTTAAATCATGCCAAAAAAAAGTTTCGTAAAATATATATATATATATATATATAAGTTCTCTTTTTTAAAATAATAATATATTTAAAGAAGAGAAACTTAGGTTCTCCACAGGTCCGGGGCTTAAGCCCAGGGCTGGGCAAGGTTGACTCAGCCTTTCATCCCTTCTGTGACTCAATTAATCAGTCTGAAGCTTGCTTGGGACTAAACACTGGGGGGGGGGGTTCGCGTTAGACTGACCATCAGACCAGAACAACTGCTCATGCACCTCAGTGTCCAGAGTCATGAAAACTGAGGTGGGCACACAAGGCTTTGGCCCTCATTGGCTGTTATGCCACCGAGTTTAGTTTTTTTTTAATGGAATAAAATATTAATACATCAAAGATTTAATATCGTATTTATTCGAATCTAAACCGTCATCGATTCTAATCCACACCCCAAAATTCTAAACACATTTTGTGAAAACATAAAAACTAGTGTAAAAAATTTTATGATCGCCGATATTTATGAAATTAAAATTTAAAATGAGAACTAAAATAAGAAGAGAATAACTAATTTATTTTACACCACTGTTAAAAACTTCTTAAAACATATAATTGCTTTAAAAGGGAACTCGTAATTGCTCTTTAAAAGGGTGAAAACTCAACCCCCTCCCCCAACCAAAAATATTTTTTTCGCTCCTACGATCCAAAGCCTCGCCTGATTTTCAGTAGCATTAACAATAAAAAAAAAAGTGCGGCTTAGATTGGAATAAAGGTCCTGTTGGACCAGGATTCAGGAATAAAGATTTATTTCCCATTTTCAAACAAATATTGTCAAAACATTTTTAACTATTGAATCCAAAAGAATTCCGGGCGAAAATATAGTTCTGATATTCACAAACCCATTTTTTTTTCTACTCATAAATCAATATTCAAAAAGTTTTTTTTTTATCCTACGCCCGTCTTCGGCATCTCTGCCATTAGTCGACGAGCAGCCCAATAAAATGATGACGAAGCATAAAAAGAATAAAATTTGTCTCGTAGAGTTGTCTACAAAACACACTCCATTCAAAAAGCTAAAATATTATTCGAAAAAGAACTTGAATCCATACAGGTTCAAGTCCAGGAGTCAACTCATTCTAAAATTTATGGTATTTCAAAACCAGAATTAATATACAAAAGGAAAAAAATAATATCAAACTGGTCTAGCCATTAGTGCTGCGTCAATATTTTTGCGGAAATGAACCCAGATGCTTCCCAAAAGTCAATGAATCACTTAGTCCTTTTGGATGATTTACTAAATTTTAAATTAAATCCATATGTTACACGCCAAGCTCACCCGCTGGTTATAGATACCAACACCCATCTATTTGGAACCCGACCCGTTAACAAAACAGGACCAAAAGGAAAACCCTGAAGCTAATTTAAATGTTTACGTTCAACAACCCACTCTTCAGATACAATTTCCGCCTGCACGAGACAAAAAGTATCACGTGATTCGGGAACCCTTAATGAAGATATCTCTTGTCTCCCAGGGAGGTATGTGCTCGTGACTCATTTCTTTTTCCACTTCTAGAGTTCTACTACCCCCTGGGCGCCATGGGAAAGACACAGTAGGGGATGATCCCAGCGGGACGGCAATGCGGGAGGTGCCAGATGTGACCCCCTCCCTATCTCCTCGACTTGAGGATTCTTGTGGAAAAAAATTATGAATTGGAAACAACATCGCGCTTTCGGTTTGTCAGAAGCAGTGGGTTATAGGAGTGAATCTCTTTTTGATATTCCTTTGTGAAGATTTTTTGAAGGGTCCCTTTTTTACGCGTTAATATTGTTGAAAAGTGACGGTGAACGTTGGTGGTATAAATAGTACGAGATAGGACAAAATACGTGGGAATAGTGCCTGACATGAGGATAGGTTGTTTCGGTGAAGTAGAGAAACATAGGACTGCAAGTTAGGATGTCTGGTAGAGTTCTTTCCAAGTTTTTGAACGGGGAAAAAAGGAAAGAGGGAGATGGAAAATTTGTTTAAAAGAGAACTCAATTTCTTATAAAAAAAAAACTTAGTTTCTTTCAGAGAGGTTATGTAAAAGGCAATTCAATAAAACTATTAGATTTGCTTATGCATTTTTTTCATACAAGAAATAATTAATTTCTGTACACTGGGCAGGAGAATGACGATTCTAATAACTTATAGCCAGTGGCGCACACAATGGGGAGGGGGTGGTCCCTGGGCTTGAATCCCCCGTAACCCTTTATTTTTTTTTCAATTGATTACAATCCTATGTACATAGTACGTAAAATTTAATTATGTATTTGTTATTAATACTTAATTTTATAAATTAATGCTAATTATTTATGAAATAATTAATTTTTTACTGTTTTTCGTTCCAAAAAATGATAAAATCAAAAGAATATGTTGAGCGACGCATTGGAACATAATACGAGAATGGTGAACTTCCCTCCCTTGAAAAATTTCTGTGTGCAATACTTCTCATCTCATAACTAATATTCATTTCTATCGTAATGAAATATTACTGTTTACATGATAATAAAATGTTTGGACGGGATATGAATTAATGAATTATTTAAGGATTTAAGTCTTAATTTTTTAATGATTTGGGAAATACGTTGAAAAGATATACAACTTAGCTCGAATAATTGTTTTAGATTAATATGATTTATTTCATATTAAAGGAATTCTTCACTAATTAGAAATGAGGATTTATTTAAATATAGCTAACTCCATGTAATTAAAAAACCATTTCAGTCTAAGAATCAGTGGCTTATTCAAGGATAGGTTTGGGGGTTCAAAACCCCTCCTATAGAACAAGACATTGCTAATTTTTAATTTAAAGATTACGTCTCGGTGTGTTTTCCACTACGTTTTTTTAAAAATGTAACTTCCAATGAAAATAGTCAGTATGCGGGGAATATAGATTTGTTACAATAGACTATATTAATTTAACGTGTTTTTAAAAAATACGAGTTTAGCTTAAATATTTTTATAGGCTAATACATTTTTCTTGTACAGATTAATTTTTTTAAGATAACTTCAAAAAATAATACTTAATAAGATTTAAAGAATAATAGCTCACAGAATTTAAAGACAGTGGCGTATACGAAAATATTAATTCTAATTTAGTAAATATAGATAAATTTTATCTAACGGATCCCTGAAGCATTAATATTATTTATGAAGGATGTAAAAATTTTAATTAACAAGCTTTTTTTTCAACTACATGAAAGAACTTTTCAAGTAAATATGAGATGCCTATTTTATAAAAAGTTAATTTTCCATAAATGAAGAAAACTCAATTTATTTACTGCTTTAACTAATCTATCATTCTTTTACAAGTAATTTTAAAAGAAACAAGATTAGATAATATTCTGTTCAAAAATCAGTTCATCTAATGACAAAACTCTTTCTACTATCCCATAGTCAACTTCATCAAATATAGAAGTGGTTGATGAGTTTGAACCTTTCTTACAGGTTTCAAATGCCCTTTTCTGAATCGTTACAGGTTTTATGCCGACTGAATTGCGCCTAATAAAATGCGAATACCCCTCCAGCAAAGTAGATATGAATTCACTTAATATTCCACAGAGTTTCGAGTCCGAATCACGGGTGGTTTTCTTACTATCAAATAATTGTGATCGATACCCTATGCATCGATCAAATGATACGTATATTAGCAGAATTAATGGGACATGCTAAAAGGCTAACTCAGACAACGGTTGCAATTGCTCACCGACCTGAGTGTGTTGTTCGTTCATTGCAATGCTGAATGCTGGAAACGATTCGCAACGAGACCGAGTTTAAGTTTGTGAGATCCAAAAAAGCAAAGACAAAACTGCTGATGATTTATTACTGTGGACACCATAAGAGCTCCCCATATGATTCATTTATGAGAAGCTTTTATGGTGTCCACAGTATTAAATCTCTTTTTAGTAAAAAGACAACGGATATATATATATATATTTGGGGTCATTTACAGTTTGTTGAAACTCGTAATACCTATTTGGGAAATAATTTTGGATTTAGGGCTGTAGTGAAAGAAACGAGAAGGAGTTATGTGAATCAGGAGAGAATACTTTGCAAAGGATAAATTATAAAGTTTATTTTACTGTTAAGATAATTAAAAACATTAATACTACTCTTTAGTTGTCAAGAATTTAAATTTAGGTAATTGATTTTTGCTCATTTTATTTTAGGAATATTAGAAAAAGCGCCATCATTTATTCCGGATAGAAACTTTCATTAATATGGGTCTCTCTTCGTTCATGAAATTCTAAAACTTAGACAATTTCTTATTTACATTGATCGAAGTGAAATATTTTGTCTGACGACTTAAGAAGGGGAACAAAAGTTATATTCTAGATCAGGGGTCGGCAACCTGTGGCACGCGAAGCAATTCTCAGTGGCACGCCACCACTCTCTCTACAAAATTATAAGATAAAGCTAAATCGCTCTGTCTCTCCTTTCAACGCCTCACACATTTTTATATAAAATTTTTATTTCTTACTTTCAGTTCTCTGCCATAAAACGATTCTGCTGAATCAGCTTGCATGCAGTTTGTGTGCTTTATGTAAAAGAAAACATCTTTTGTGTGTTTAAATGTTATTCATTATTAGTGTTAAATATTCAACGCAAATTCAAACTATTGCGTAATACTTGTACGATGAAGTATCATCCATTACTGCTCAGTGAATAAAAAAAAGAAAGTAGTTCGTCCTTTACCCACCAAAAGCTTCGGCATCCACGAAGGAAGGAACTAATGTCTTAGGTATAAATCAAAATTCTTCTTAACAAACGTTTTGCAGCGGAAATCTGCTAAATAAAAATTGTTATTCTATCAACATATTTAATTTGGATTGAAAATGAATTTGGTGAAAAAACTGCTCGTGGGATAATTAGGTACGGAGAGGGAATCTAATTTCATATCAAATGCCCTTTTATAAATATATATGAAGAGCAACTACAATTTTTTGAGTGATGTATGTGTGCTTAAGAAATCATACAGTTATTGTATTTTATTCTTTTGGTGTGAATCAAGAGTTAATAGAAATAAATATATATTAGATCACTATTTTTTTCCCCTTCATATTCTTCTAATGTTCTCGATTAGACGTGCCAATATACGAATATTGAGCACCATTATAGTCGAAAGTTGAATATAGTTTGATGCACGTCGTGATTTTTAGGTTACTTATAACTTTGTCACGTTGTTAGTTTTATTGTGAAAACTTGTATCGTTTTGTATAACTATTGCGACAATTCATAGTTAGATATTAAATCAAATGGCGAGTAAAAAAAGAAAGCTTGGTGTTCACGGTTCTTGGATGAACGAATTTGGATTCGTTCAACAAAAATATTGCTCTGTATGTATGCCATGTCTCGAAAGTATTGTATGTCGTATGTCAAGTGTACAAAGACATTTTCAAACGAAACAGCAGGTCACATTTACGAATTCTAATGAGAAATGTGAAGTTTTAGAAAGAGATGTTTCTGGATATAAAAAGGAAATTACATTTTTATGTCAAACAATTCCCGTTTAAGTTCCACCTATCTACGTGAACAAATTTTTTCTAATTTTTTTTTGAAATACAAGTATATTTTGAGTCGAAAGAAATTGATTAACAGCTGAACATTTAGAATTCTATGTCGAATTGAAAGTCACAATTTATTCCCCAGATATTGCGACATTAAGTAGGGCTCTGCAAGGTCAAGATTCGCATTGAAATTTTAATTTTTTATTTAACTATGTTGCATGAAAACTTATATTTTATGTTGTTTATTTTTAATTTTATAAATATATTTAAAAATGTATTATACACGCTCAATTTTATGTTTTATTCATATTGAAGAATAGTCATATTTTACGCGTTTACTCCTTGTTTTAATAAAAATTCTTAAAAGATTCATATTTATGTGTACAGTTTTAAATTTTTATTTATATCGGAGGAATAGTTATCTTTTATGTTGTATATTTTTGCCAATAAATATCTTTAAATGATGCATAATTAACGTCTAAATCCGTATTTTCGACCTCTATTCCCTACTTCTGCATGTATTGCCGTGGGAATCGGAATTGTTTCAAATATTTCCTATTGCATGGCACGCTGAATCATGTTGGTAGGTTGGTTTGGCACGGCACAGCTAAAAGGTTGCCGACCCCTGTTCTAGATTATCAATCGAAAACTAGTTTTTAAATCACTGCAAATTAATTTTATTCAACAATATCTAAATAAGCAGCAGATATTTTTTTTATTTCTAATGGAGCTGTGGATTGCTGTTTTACCTTTACAAACCTAGTACATTCCTCGGAAGCTAGTATCTATTTTTAGTGCGGCATCATACAGGCGGATACCAATCGCCGCAGGTAATTTCGACGCCCAATTCCATCCCCAGAGGGTGGCACATGAGCTCCGGCGATACGAAACAGTAATTACGATTTTAATTTTGCCGCGAGCCCCCAAGACACACAGGCACTCAAGGGTTCTTTCACATGCCGCTGTCGATTTTCTGCATCATGAAAATCCTCTGACTTGGGCCGGGGTCGAACCCGCAACCTTAGGCGTACAAGGCCAGCGACAAACCAACCACACTACCCAGCTGGCGAAGCCGATATTAAACAATAAATGTTAAAACAGTGTGGTTTCTTCGTTTTAAGATATTAAACTAAACTCAGTGGCGTAATAACCCATAGAGGGCCAAGGCCTATTGTGCCCGTCTCAGTTTACGTGACCTTGGGCGCTGAGGTGCATGAGCAGATGTTCCGATCAGGTGGTCAGTCTGAAAAGAAACCCCCAATGTTTAGTTCCCAATCAAGATTCGTACTCGTTTGTCAACCCACTGAAGGGATGAACGGCTAAGTCGACCTTGACAAGCCCGGAATTTGAACCCCGGACCTGCGGCGTGGAAGCGCAAAACGCTGCCCCTCAGCCACTGGGCTTCTGTTTTAAGATATTATAAAATATGTATCGAAAGTGACAACAAATTTAGAAAGAATTTGGCTAGATACAAATACAACGAGCAATTTATTTAAAAAAGCATTATCTGTAAAAAACTGCAAGCGTCATTGATGAAAGCGTCTCACCAAAAACCTCTCCAGTTTTTATCATTTCAGTCAAATGAAAGCTTTTAATCCCTTGTTGCCATGGTTACATAGAAAAAGCAGCATAAAAATATTTAGGCGCATTTACTCGATACAGTTTTAGTTAAACAAATATTCGTCACAACTGAATTTTTTATTGATTTTTCTCTATATTCTCAATTAAAATTAGCCATCAAAAGAATTATTTCGTTTCATGCACCAAATGCATAAGGCCCCCGCTTTAGTTTTTTTTAAAAAATACTTTGTATGCTTTTGTATGTTATCATACAAAACACATATAAAAACAATTCCATAATATTTTATTCAAAAAAAAAAAAGACAGAAGAAGAAAAAAAAACTAAGAACATTTTTATGGACAATAAAAAATAGAATTAGAAACTAAAAACATTTCAAGGAGACAAAGAAGCGAAGAGAAAAAAAGAATCTAAAACAAAAGAATAATATAAATCACGTCTTCCCATCTCATCGCTCCCCACATCAAAACCATTCAAAAATGGCGATAATTACAACTCACTCATCGAATCCAACCCGTACTTCCGAAACCGAGAAAAGATTTCTTTTCAACAAAAACATCACCGCCCGACTAAAACAAAAGCAAGCGAAAATGGGAAGACTGTTACTATGTAATGATACTCATTCCCCTGCACAGTCAAAACGTTCTTTTCCCATCCCCGCGTATTATAAATGACACCAGATTGACAATTTTCAGCTACAGCACCTTTTCTCACTCTCGAGTCTGTTTCTCAGTAAATTCAATTTTCCCCCTAAGTGTGACACCTGTGATAAGCGGGCCCTTGCAACCTCTAATTACGGCGCTGCCTCATTAAGAAGCCATTAATTAGTTAACCGCGGACCGCAGAACCGGGTTGCTTTTAATAAGCTGCAATTAACCCTCGGGGTTGTTGCTGCCGAGAGGTTGGGAAGGTGCCGTTTTATTGTTTGTCTGACCCTTCCCACCTCCCCAACTATTTCGCTTGCCGTCGGGAAGGGATGGTTTGGCGATTTCATTACCACTCCTCTCAGGTTTTTATGTGAAGTAGTTGTCAGGGCTTGCACGCGTGGATTAATTGCGTTAAGGTACGATTGTGGACGCTTTGCTCCGATTGTGATAAAGATTATTCAGTCCTCTTTTAACTGTTAATATATGCTATAGAAGCGCAAAACAGCATTTATTTTGCTCTCTGTGTGTGATTTTTAGTTGGGTGCTTAATTTCGCAGTTGTTTTGTCCGCCGTATGCGGCCGAGCATTTTCGTGGGGGAAGTATTGGATTATGCCGATTAACAAGTGATGGAAGAAAGGATGTAGCTACCGCCGTATCAATGATACGGGGCCCCCAAAATACAGGGGCCCCGACAAATGTAAACAAAAATTGTAAAACATTAAAGGGGCCCGAAAAAGAATCATTAAGAAATTTTTGATGCAGGGTCCACTACAGACTAGTTACGCCAGTGGATGGAAGTATAATTTTCAATTTTTTTCTTGGCCTTACATCAATGTTCTGGCAATATAATCAACACAGTTGGGTTCGTTTCCAACAATGAGAGCAACATTTTTCACAGATGTTTTGGGTCTACCCCAGGGTTTGGTTCCGTCGAGAAAAATAACTAATCCGAAATTTTTCAAACTAACGCTGCATTTTTTTATCATTAACAGTGTGCTCCCAAATACAGAGTCTGTATCGCTTGCAGGCTTTAACAGCATTATTACCAAGTTTATACTCACACACACAAACTACACGAACTTTGATTGAATTCATATTTTTACGATATTTTAAAAAAATAACAAAGCATTATGGGAAAAACAAAGCTTACTGAAAACGACGAGACAAACGTTGACATGTAAAGATAATTCGACATTTTATGTGCACCAACCTAATAAGCGATGAGCTTTCAAAAAGGAAATGAATACTGAGTTATATAAGCTTTTACAGAAAAAAAGAGATGACAAATGAGGATTTCCCGTCTGTGGAATATAAACATATTATTTTCTTGAATTTTCCTTTTGGGGGAACTTTAAATTTTTTTCAAGTAATTGATTTGAGAAATGCGCAAAGAATTTTTTATTGCAAGTTTAAGTGGGGTATTTCATTTTACCTTTTTTTGCATTTAGAGAAACGTCAACTACCGCATATATACGAATCCCCCCCCAATGTCAATGCTACTGAAAATTGGGAGTGGCATATAATCGAAGGCAGAAAAATTCGTTGGATGGAGGAAATTGAACCTGATACTCAGGTAATTAGAGAAATTAAAGGTTCGTGCATTTAATTTAAAAGTTTTAAATACTCTTAAATTGCAAAATTTTCAATTTTTTGAAAAAAAAAATTTGTTAAAGCTTCAACATTTCTGAGCATTTTGATACCAAAATTTTGTTGATACTGTAAAAACTTCCAAAGTTATTCAGAAATAACTAGTGAAAAAAAAACTTAAAGAAAAGCCCTATTTCTTTATTACCTTTAATTCATTTTTTTTTCTCAAAACAACAAATTTTAGCTAGCGCGCAGGATTTCTCTGGAACTTTTCATGATATCAATTTGAAATTTCATACACGTGTTCAAAATAAGGCTCTTCATAATTCATACAACAATTTTCAAAACAAAAAAAAAATAATAATAAATTTTATTTTATTTGAATTTTGATTAATTTTTTTTCTTAAAATTTTACAATTTTCGTTATAATTGTATTGAAAATTTTTTTCCCTCTAAATTTCTTAAAAGTTAGTACAACTTCGAAAGTGAGCATTTTCATCCCAAGTAAAATTAATTTTGTAAATTTTGATCGATTTTGTACTTCAGATTCCTGTGCGGTGTAAAATACCGATTTTCATATTTTTGAAAAATTGTCCAATTTATATTTCTTTATAACTTTTTTAATTTTTTCTCAAATTCTCTGAAAATTTGAGAAGTAATGTAAATATATATGATTATCCTGCGGTAAAAATTTCAAATGATTATTTTGTTCTATTGCGAAGTTACATTGGTTTAAAGAAGGATGCTTTTTTCCGAGTGCACGGATATGTTAAGGGTCCTGAGACGCCTTAAACAAATTAATCATTCATTTCTTATTAGTTCTCATTTTCAAATATTTTTAGTTTCGTTAATATTGGATATTGACAAACCATTTTAAACTACTTTTTATTTTTTCACAGAAACGAGTTGAGAATTTGGGGTGCAGATTAGAATCGATGGCTGCTTCGATTCGAATAAATATGGTAATTTACATAAAAATGCAGTTAATTTTAGACTTAAATTTTACTTTGTGTCAGGAGGGGGGGGGAATACTCTTTTTACCGTCACAATAAATATGATACAGCACTATAATGCATTTTTCTTAGCTTAAAAGTGTAGGTTATTACATTATTTTTTCAAATACTTCCAAATATGGTATTAATTATTTCCATAATATTGAAAAATATTCCTCCAGCAAAAATATAAAAAATTTTTAAATTTTTAATAACAAATTTTATTAGACTGATTTTTTTTTAAAGAAGTAATCTAAAATGAACCAAAAATTATAAGCAAAAAAGGATATTTTACTAAAACAAAGTTGATATGAAACAACGTGAAAATTTTAAGTACAAGTCCTTAAGTAAAAAAAAATTTTAATGTAAAGAGTATAAACTGAAAATATACATTTTCTCTATACTTCCTCGACAACTAAGACTTTTTTTTATTGTTATAAAAAAAAAGAACAAACCAAAAAAATTTATTATTTTTTACGCAATCAAGAAATCGAAAAAAGAATACGAACAGCATTATATTCATCAAATTATGAGCAAATTGAAATAAACTACAAAGAAATAGTGCAAAAAAAAAAAATGAAGTTGAAGGGGAGTAAAGAAGTATTTTCTTATCTTCATGAACCGCCATGGACTTTATTTGTCGTTGTTTCCTGGGCGTTTGTTGGTCAAGCTACCCTTTTTATATCTTGGCGCCGTACAACCGTCCATGCACCTGCAGAAGTAATGCAAGACCAGGGGACACCAAAGCCTTTGTATTTGCTGACAGGTCGTAATTCTTCTACAGGTGTGAAAGAACACCATCACAAGAAAGAAAAAGAAGGGGAAAAAAGACTCTTCTGACAGGAAAACGTTGGAAGGACTTCTGGATTGATACTCCAACCTCTTATCGTTTTCAAAGACGTGCACCGCGTATTTAATTTTCTCGACTGTCCCCTACAAAAAAAAAGGGGGTACATGCCCTACCATTTGCCTCTATTTGGGTGCTGTTGCTAGCTATGTGGGATGTTTTGAATGGACTGTGAACTCCAATATTCATTGTGGATGGATATGTAAGTCCTTATAGACATGAGATCTTGATAAAGGAATCATGACTTACGGGCTAAGGCCTATGCATATATAAAAACAGGAATAAAACAGAAAGATTATTATGATAAGCAGTAAAATAGCTTATTTTGATATGTAAAGGAACAGATTGACAATATTATTCATTCATAACGGCACAGTAAAAAAGAGCGTTTAAGAAGTCAAAATATTGCAAATTATGGAAAGTCCACTCAATTTATTTCTAAACACTTAGAGATTCCGTTTTAAAAAAAGATTGGTTGTAAATTATATTGTAAGCAAAGAAATAACTGAAAAAGGCGAGTCTTATTGTGCTTCCTATCTTAATACAATTTTCTCAATGTGTTAATCCCAAATAGTTCTAACTTAATATAACAAATAAAATAATCTACTTTTGTACATTTTTTTGGCTGTATAATATTAAGTAGTAAGCAAATTTTCCAAAAATATTTTGAAAATATTAGCATTAAAAAAATTATAGCATCAAATATTTAATTAAAAAAAATATATATATATAGGAATTTTAAACACGTTAGATTTATGCTTTCTGCGAATCTCATAATTCATTTAGAAATGGAGTAATGTCAAAAAGTAATTGTTAATCTATTATAAAAATACATACGATATCTATCCTGAGTCAAATATAGAAGTAATTCCCAAACGGGATTTCGTAAATTTTGGTTGAGAAGCCAATATTTATAGCATGATTTAAATTATTTGTTCTTGCATTCATTAAAAACTTGTTTGAAAGATGGTTAGAATAACGATTTACTGATATTTTTAAAAAATTACTAGGTTGTTTTTATGACATATCAATTACTTAAACGCATCGAGTTTTATCTATAATACGTTAAATACGGTTCAGATGGAAAAAAAACCTTTAAAAATTGCATGTAAATTCAAAGAAAGAATATTCATTTCTAATACTGAGTAGTCAACGATATATTCCAAATATTATATCATCTTTTACAATGTCCAAGACCTACAAAGAAGGTAAATTTGCACACACAATAAATCTAAACACTTCACGCGAGTGCGAAGGTAGTATTGTCCGAAATATTTATTGCCCAAAAGAAGCAAGCTTAATTTATCTTTTTCCCCATATTTACCGATCGAGAGGAACCTGCATCTTGTAAAATAGCGCACCTTTCATCAGTGCTGAATAACTCATCAAAAAAATTCTTCCTGCTGTCAGCGTCCAGATAGACTTTTAAAAGCTCAGCCTCTAAATACTACGCAGTAAATGCGGTGATAATCCAGTGTTATCAAAATACAAAGCGGCTCAAAAAATAAATAGCTATTGCCTTCAGAACATACGGTCGGTATCATCTGTCACAGCAAAAAAGAGAAATTAATAGAATAGTTAAACAATATCCACGTGGAAATTAGTTCGTAACTTATCTTTAACCTTCCTAATCCTCTTTCAGAGCCATCGAACAAACCTACCTCTAATACGAAATCACTTTATTAGCTCGATAATGTAATCTTCACATTATCTTCCATCCATGACAGTCCAATTTGTCAAGGTTCGCTCTTTCTCCCGAAGTGGCCCTATTAAAAATCTGATCATGTTCCACTTCTAACGTTTTTATGGTCCACTCATTTGCTAGTACGGCCATTACTTCAACTTGTACACACTGCCGTTCGTTATTGTTGCATTATTCGCAGCTTCTTTGAAATGTAATAGGCAAAAATTGGGGTGTTCCCAGCGTTAATTCGAAATTATTTCTGTAATAGGCGAGTTATTATCTAATTTTTTTGGTTTTTATGGTAGGTCCAGAATTGCACAGCGTTCTTCGCAGAAGCCAATAACTTTATTCCTCCTTAAACACTAGGAAGTTATTGAGATATGGAGAATTTATCGGGTATGGAATATATATATCCTTAATAGGAAAGTTTTACCTTAATCACGTTTAAACGTGTATCGTGCTGTAATATGTGTACCCCGGGCGAAGATGTTGCGAAAGAGATACAGTGATGCCAGAACGTGTTGTAGTATCACGTTTTTACTTTTCTTTTTTTACTAATTCGAAAGATATAGTGTTAAATGTATAGGGTTACTATTGTTTCATTTGCTTCACGTGTAACGATGTAATTGATTAAGTACATATCTACTGATTACTTAAAACAAGTACAGTAGGTGTGATATATATGTTTGTTGTTTTTATTAATTTTCATTACTCGCTTAGGTATTGAGCATTGGTTAAAAATGTTATACTAGAAATTTATTTTTTCGTTTTCTGAATTCTGTAAGGCACGATCTCGAGATCAAATAGTTAGGAGAGGTAACATGGATATTTATTATTTGGGGGGGGGGGGAATCAACGATTATTTTGAATAGATAAATCGATATAGCTTTTCATTTCTTTGGTGCAGATTATTAATCTTAAATGGCAACTTATTCGAGATTGACTTTTCAGATTTCGGGTCACATAGCAGAATATTTTGATAAAAAAAATTCATATTTGAATGGGGAAAAAAATTTTTTTACGTATTTATGGTTTGAAAGATATTAATTTATATTAGAATTCCGGCTCTTTGTTTTCATAAGTTATTTGATAAATACTACTGCTCTTAAAATCAATTTTAGTGTGTTTAATAAACACAGCTGTTATTTTGTATGATTTCATTTTATTTCACCGATTTGTTTATTCCCCCGACTCCGCATTCATTTCCCAATGCTACAGATTAAAAACGAAGTGAATTTCACGCACATCTTCTAGTTTTATATAAAGTGTTCGTCATAGTCGGGATAAAAGTTTAAAGACAGTTAAAGTTTTTCCAGTTAATTCTTGAATAGATGTTATTGCGCTTCATTAATGAAGTAACTGTTAATGAATTTTATATTTGTTGAGTCTCGTATAAATTTAGGTATTACTTAAATTTTCATGCAATTTGCCTCTTCGTTTCGTCATTTAGCTATTTTCTGTTTCCTTTTGAAGAAGCATACATTTTGTCACACCTCTAATGATTTGATTTAAAAAAATTTTTTTTTTATAGAAACTATTAAGTTTTTACACAAGTTCAAGTATAGGGTTATTAGGTTCCAGAGTAATACTGTCAAGTTCAAATGAAGAGTATAGACTAAAATTTTTATATTATATTATTTTAATTTATATTATATTATTATTTTTATTTTTATGTTATTATAATTATATGATATATACGAGTTAAATGTTTCGTATTTAAAAATGATTTTATGATTTTAGTCATCGAATTCATTAAAAAGAATTATTGGAAATGAGGAATAATAAATTTCTGAGGAAACGTCTAAAATGTGATTTTTTTAAAATTTATATTCCTATAATTAAATGGTTTGGAAAATGTAAATATATCAATGGGCATTCTTTTTCTTTTTGAGATTTAGTTTAGACTTATTTTTAAAGAGGCAGAATTAAGGCAGTAAAGTCTTATTACTTGAAACAATTGTTCCTTCATTTTCACGCACTTTTTTTTTAAAAAAAAAATTATTTCTGTTCTGCAAAGGCTTGTATCTTAGTCCATTAATCATACATATTTTGTTATTCACACTTATCTCAATAACTTAAAAACATTTTTTTTAAGGACATCGTTTTTTGGATTTTGCTAATTAAGAATGAGTTCAAAAATGTTTTGAATTACTTCCTTCCTTTGAAACAGCACTAAAATATTTCTAAACCAAAATTGAGAGTTGTATTTTTCCAAAAAAAAAAAAAAACTTTAATTTTTATGGACTTTTCTAAGATAAATCGCTTTAACAGTGTTTAAAAATAATTTTAAAAAAATACTTTTTGAAATTAAACGAGAGAAAACTTTTTATGATAATTATGGAATAAATAAGTTAATGCATGCGTTTTAAAAATAATGGATTTTTAAAATGTTAGACCGTACTAACTTCAAAATCATTACTCCAACGAAAATGAATTTTAATTAATTAAAATTAAATTTTAAATGAAGATGTTCAGCTTTGGGTATAGTAATCAATTTTGATGCAACTTTTAATCATGTTCATCGTGCATAAAATGTTAATTTTAATTTAAGCTTATTGTTTAATATTCACCAAGAATTTTTTGGTAGAAACCCAGATGTTTTAATTAGTTTAAAAATTACATTACCTCCATGTAAATCGGTGGCGCACATAAAGGGCCCTCAAAAGCCCTTGATGTTTTTTTATTTATTTTAATCCTATGTGCATAGAGTACGTAAAATTTAATAAAATACTTCATATTAATAATTAATTGTATTAATTAATGCTAATTATGTATTTAATAATTAATTTTATTAATTAATGCTAATCATGTATTTAATAATTAATTTTATTAATTAATGCTAATTATGTATTTAATAATTACTTTTTTACTGTTTACCCCCGAAAATCGATATAATTAGAATAATATGTTGGGCGGCGTTTTTGGGCATAATACTAGAATAATTGACTTTCGACCTTGGAGCCCACCCCCCCACGCTACTGATGAAAATGGATACTTGGATCCAATTCATCAACATAAAACACAGATTTTTTTTGAAATAAAAAAAAAAAGATTAACAGAACTAGTTTTTTCTATTGCTTTTTAGATTTACTTTTGTTCCCCGTTGAGAAATAGTTTTCTTAATTTCCCCCCTCCCTCCCTTTTTTTTTTGCAATGAAAGTTTTTTTAAAATTGGATAAAGGCAACATACTAAATCACTTCCTCTATTTAAAAGATCCTTTCATCGGAATATCCATATTATAAACACATTTACGAAAATATAATTACTAAGTAATTGGTAATGATTAAAGAAATTATCGTTTGGAAATATAGAGCATCATTTTTATATGTAAAAAAATTGTAGTCGATATCCAAAATTTTATGTGTCTAAACACATTCGAAATAAAAATAAGTAACATTTTATTTTTTAAAATAAAAATCAAATTCAAGTAAAATTTTAAAAAAAAACATTTATTTTCATAAGTAAATTTTAATACCATTAAGACAAATGAATGTGAAGATTCACCTATGTTGAATAAAAGGCAAAATTGCACCATTGTTTGACGATTGATAAAACAGCAACAGAGGAATTTAGAGGAATTTTTAGAGGAATAGAGAATAGAATTTAGAGGAATAGAGAAGGAAATGGGAAATCTAATCAGGAATCACTAAAACTAAATACAAAGAGTAGATAGTTCCCCTCATCCAAGTTTATAAACCCCTAAAATCATTCTACGGGTTTCTAACGGGTGTGAGGTTAGGCCTCTTACGAAAATGGACAGACCAATTCATAAAAAATAAAAATGGGGAGCAGGAACTTACCAATTCATGTCTCTTGAGTAGATTCCGCTTAGTAAATGCTTTGTTGCAATATGAACACAGAAAAGGGGTCTTTTCTGTAACACCTTCTGTGAAGCCATATTTGGAATCAATTTCTGGATAAGCTGTGCAGTCGGTTGGAGACATCGACTGCGAAGAATCTGTTGATTGACATGACACTCCTTCTTTTAATTCTGAAAAATAAAAACATAATATCAATACAATGTTCTTTTTAAATAAAATGTCTTCTCGCATTAAAATGAAGTCCTAGCATTGTGTTATATATGCGTGTTTAGAATTATTCACATTAGAGAAAGTTCATGTAATTTTTTCCAAGCATTTGTATTCAAACAAAAAGAAAATATTGACATGGAAATATGTTCCATTATTACGCATAGATATTTGGAATAATATAGTTACAAAAAATAACATATATTCAGCTCTAAAATGAACTTAAAATTTTCACGTTGGAAAGTCTAGAATTTTTCCATCGTATTTCATTTCAAACAAGAACAAATATTAAATTAGAAATAAATCCCATTATTTCTTGAATTCGAACAAATATTTTTGGAAGTTCGAACCGAAACTTTATAGAAACTAATGCAATAAAATAAAACAGAGGCTTATACTAGATATCTCAGAAGATAAAATTTGAATGCTACAGGAAGACATTTTATCCTCATGTTTAATTATTTATTCTAATTCAAACAATAAAGCAAGCTAAATAAATAAGTTTAATGCATCAAAAATTAGCATTTCTTAAAGCATGTAACTAATACACACCATAGATACAAAAATAAATTAAGTGGTTCTGAAAACTAAGGTAGAATTTTTCGAGACTTTAAATGTTGAAATCTTCTTCCGCAAAATACGATTCATTTTAATATTTCATAGATGTGTAAAATAAATTTAATTTAGTATGAAAGCAAGTATATAGTGATTTGTCTTAAAAACTATCAAACCTTAAAAAATAATATAATGATGATATAATGCATTTTTTGTTTAGCTTTAAAAAAGTAACTTAAAACATTAATTTCCTGATTATTTAATTTCACACAAGGTACCTTATTAAAACTGAATTCATCATAAATTAAATATTTAGTGTTCTAAGCTCTAAAAAAAATTCCAAAGTAACAGAAAGATTCCTTTTTTCGCAAAAAAATTGTTCTTATTTATTTTATTTTATTTTTTTAAAATTATTTTTACACAAATTAAATGACAGAACTCTTGTGTCTTATTAAAAAATAGATTTGAAGTTTTGAATATACTTTATTAAAACGTTTCGCATTAATATAAACACACAGCACTATATTCTCCATATAAGTTAGCGCAATAAATTGTTTAAATTTAACAATTAAATTCTGAAATAAACTTAAAATTCCATGTTACAGTAAGGGTATAAGAAACTAACACAAAAATGTGACTCAAATAAACAGAGCATTTATATCTACTAAAATCTATTCATTAGTGAAATCAAAATTTGATTCCCATGTTCAGATTCTTTTGGGAAAGGTTATCAGAGTTAAGTCTGTGTTCACTAAGATAAGCTTGGTGGGTGCCATAACAAATGATCACGAAGGACTGACATTTTAGGTGATTGCTGGTTTTAAGATTTTCCAAAAGAGCAATCTTTTTCAAACATGCCTGGGGGGTCAAAGAACCTCCCTGATTAAACCTTCAAACAGGCTAGTACCCCAAGAACACCAGGGGGGGGGGAGGAGAAAGGCGGCTAGTGGGAAGTGGCGATTTTGAACCTGGATAAAAGGTACACGTGTCCTGGAGAGAGGATTCATATTAGTAAGATTTATGACTTCCTTATTCGATCTTTTGTGTTACTATGACCCTACTCTAATACTGGTATTGTACTAGTAGATAAACAAGATTTAACAAGTAGAGAACAAGTAGAAACTGTCAAGATAAACAAGATTTTTGTGTGAGAGTCAGTTTCAAATAAAATCCTTCATCATTCTTTAAGGTTTAAAATACATATGTCAGAAATTTTGTACGTATTCATTGTTCAGAAACTGATAATAGTTTAAATAAGAAAGAAATCCAACAATCGCTCCTTACCAAACATTTGGGTTACATGTCAAAATATATTTGGCGATTTAGAACTCTAATTTTACAAAGTTTTTTCCTTTTTTCTCTTCTGAATCTGTCCAGGGACGTCTTAAGATTTTTTGACGCCCTGGGCTCCTCTTTGAGAAATCTTTTTGGAGGCTCTGGGCCCCTGTGCAAAAGTAGACGATCTTTAGATCTTTAAAAGTAGACAATATATAGCATGCATTGTCAAATACTTGTTCAAATGGAAATTTAAAACAAAAAAAGTGCACGACTCTCAATCTCAAAAACCTAGGCAAAAACCCACTCGACCGATGGCCGCTTTCTGACTAAATGAATTGAATGATTGTTTATGGCATTTGGTCTATGTCTAGACATGACAACGGTCTTCATATAATACAGTCTTACCACTTTTGCCAGTTGGCATGCAGTATGAAATTGACTGTGTTTCAGAGAATATGCATGGGGAACAATATTTGACAGTTAAAATTATCTGGACCATGATCTTATTAAGAATGAAGCAAGGCCCCACCGGGAACGAGGCCCTGTGCCCGGGACCAGTTGGCCTATGCCTTAAAACGTCCCTGAATCTGTCTGTAAAATTTCTTTATGTTAAAGGACACTGAATTTCATAATAACGTAAAAATGAACGAGACATTTATGAACTTAAGTTTGACAAAAATTAAAGTATTGTTAAATCATTTGAATTTTTTTATATATAAAAGCAAAAATAAACCCGTATACAAATTATGAAAAATTTAAGAATAAATTACTAATTACGGGCACAATGCATTGTGAACTTTGAGATCTGAACCTTCATGAAATAAAGGAAGAATTGAGGAAAATAGTTCTAAAGAGAACACATTTTAAAAAACTTTACACACAAAAATTAGAGTATAAGTTCATGCAATAATAATTTTATACGAGAAAGAACATTTTAGTTAATCTAATTAAAACAATAATTACTTTTTCGTTACGGATTCAATGAAATTTCGTAATTAATTTACATAATAAAAACTCGAAGGGATTATTATTATGTAAATTTAATTATTCGAATAGATTTATGTAGGATAATAAAAGTTTTAGTTTTATAAATAATATTTTAGTTAATCTAATTAAAACAATAATTACTTTTTCATTATAGGTTTAGTGAAAATTCGTAATGAATTTATGTTATAATAACAAATTCTTTTTCTAATAAAACATATATATATATAGGATAATATTTTAGCAACTAATTAGAACGATATTTACTTTTTCGATATAGGTTTAATGAAATTTCGTAATGAATGTGTGTTGTAATAACAAATCCTTTTTTCCAATAATAATTCAAATATATTTATATAGGATAACAAAAATTTTATTAAATATAAATAATATTTTAGTTAATTTAATTAGAACAATAGTTATTTTTTTCATTATAGGTTTACTGGAATTTCGTAATGAATTTATATAATAATAATTTAAATCATTTTATCTAATAATAATTTAAATATATTTATATTGGATAACAAACATTTTAGTTTATGAATAATATATTTTAGTTAATCTGTTTAATACAATAATTATACTTTTACGTAATAACTTCAATGACATTTCGCTCATGCTGTATATATTACAATATTTGCACTTTATTTTTAACACTTAAAATCGATATATTAGGATTATGCATAAGCTTATTAACAAGTTCATTAATTTTAAAATTGAAATAATATGAAACGGTAAAGTATTACTCAAATCAAATACCAAGAGTTAGTTTTTAAAACTTATCTTATTAAAATTTCTAAGAGTCTAAATTTTTCATTTAGACACATTGAACAATTCGTTCATTTTTTAAGAGAAAATTTATATTTAAGATTGTATTGATATATTTTTATATAAATCGGATTAAATAGTTTTCTATAAAACCGGATACGAAAAACCAACAAAAATCTGCTAGAACAAGTAGTAAAAATTTTGTGATTATGTACAAGCTAAAACACTTCTTACTAGTCATAGAATAGACAATTACAAATAAGTGAGTTAAGCTCTACATATATGCATACAAAGAATAAAAATTATATTTGCTATACATAGTTAAAAAGACGAGTATTCTTATCATTGTAACGAGAAAAATCAATCGATTTAAAATTATATACTCTTATTTCGTTTCAACTCGTATCAGAAAGTTTTTCTTCAAAATCTTAATGTAATTTTATGCATATGTCTTTCAGAGGGGAACAACTTAGATCGAATTAACAAATTGGCACTAAAAAGATGCAACTTCTTTATATAAATTCATTTTCTCAAAAAAATTTAACACTCAATGCTTTTCAAAAGATTTATAACACATTGTCTTGAAATAAGTTATTGGATATATCGATGTTAAATATAGATTTTACTTTCTTTCATCATAAATTCGAATTTATTTCGAAATTCGAACAACAAAATTAAGATCTTACACATTTTCTCTTACTGATGTTCGCGATTACACCCATAATTTTAAGAGAAGTATTTCAAGATTATCATGTACGAATAAAAAACAACATAATTACATAAATTGTCTACGCAAAGTACGATCGATTACTTAACAATTTATAGAAGAAAACTTTTAACAAGGGTTCGCTATAACGATACAAAAAAAAACGGAAACAACGAAGTACTTACTATTCACAATTTCATTTAATCCCATGGCTTACGGGTGACTTCGGTTCATCTGACCAGCTTCTCACCTGACGACATGTGTTGAACTGCGATTCAGAAACACCAAAACGTTGGGAAGAGGCGGGGCATAGATGTGTGATCGCTTCTTATTGGTGGAGTGTGCAGACAATTGTGAAAGAGGGTGTTTAGCAGATCTCCAAGGGACTCCCAACCCTTATATTGGTCCCAAGGAAGAAAATTGACTACCCTTTCCCCATTCCCTCTTATGATGTGAAGAGGGGAAAAAAGAAAGGGGAGAGGGGATCTCTAAATTGGTTTATGTAGGGGTAATGAAGTGATTGCGATCGGGAGTTAATTGTGGTAATTTGGTCGATAATGTGAGTAAATTGAGTTAAATCGTTTTGGTTTTGTGTGGTTGAGGACGCTTTTTTTTAGTGTTGGGGAGTTTTGCTTGGCGATAAACTAAAAGGGTTTTTTTTTTGTCGCAATTATTTGGCCATTAAATATTTTTTAATTTTTTAAAGGCCAACTTTATTTAATTTTAAAGAATAAAGACTTTTTTTTTGGTAAAAAATTATACAATGTGAATAACATATTCTGATTTTGATGCATAGTAAGAAAGGTCGAACAATTTTTTTTCTGCCGTTAAAAAAAAAAAAAAAAAAAAATTGTGCGATTGTTTGCGTGTGGTCAGTGGCGCACACAGGAATTTTTCAAGAGGAGGGTCCAGGCTCGAAAGTTCACTATTCTAGTATCATGTTCCAAAACACCGCCCAACATATTCTTTCCAAAAGCAAAAAGTTAATTATTGAACAAATAATTGGCATTAATTAATAAAATTAATTTTTATAACAAATGCATTATTCGATTTTACGTACAATGTACATAGGATTATCATCAATTGAAAAACAAATCGAGGGCTATGGGGAAGGGGGGTGTTTGGTGATCAATCTTAATTTATTAAAATTAAATTAGCAAATATGTTGCATTGATTGATCATTAAAAATAGTTAATTAGAAATTTTTAAAAAAATTATTAAATTAGAAATTTTAGAAAAAATTATTAAATTAGACACTTAAGCACTAATTATTCCATGATTTAAACAAGAATATAATTAAGATTTTAATCGCCAATAAAAAAAAAAAACCAACAAATTCTTAAATATCTTGGAATTTTTTCTAATTATTGATTCTATTTCTTAAAAAAAGATGTTAGAATGTGGCTTTTTGCTTAAAATTTCTGTTTAAGTATTGTAAATTTGATTTTGCTGAAAAGATTCACATATAAATTTCCATTAAATTTATATTACGTACACACACAAATAGTTAAAAGAAATGTGTAAACATTCATTTGATTTCGAAAGAAAAGAAAAAGTGGGATTTATAATTTTATTTGTAGTTTATTTCTTCCATGTTTTTTTTATTTTTTTATTTTTGCAGAAGGAAATAACACTTTTTCCCTCTCGCATTTGCAAAAATTACATCGAATAGTAAAATTTGCTATCGATTTTACTCCTTCAATTTGCTCATTCGAAACATTGAATTCCTTATTGAAAACAAGAAGAGATATGCCATCACAGAAATTATATACCAGAATTCTAATGATGTAACTCGTGTCATTACTCCTCATATGGATCGAACGATGAGACAAACTGCTTCACTTGCACTAAATGCCTCAGAAATTAGCGAAATATGTGCAGCTCATTACACCAGGGAAAAATGGACAAACAGCCCTCCTGGCATGTAGGTATCTATGTATCACCAAGTAGTTCTGTTGCAGCTGCTCTATTACCTTCATCCATAAAGTTATATAGTGCTGTTCACAGCATTGGTTGCTGCAATCATTGGATCCGATGATGACAAAAAGCCGATTATCTTAATTGGAGACTTCAATGTTAATTTTGCATCGCAAGAAGCAAAGCCACTCATTGAATTCATGAAACGGACACTGAATTTGACTATGAATACTGATTCTAGAGAAGGAAAACAATATACGGAACCACGATTGATGCAGTTTTCTCACGTTTTCTTGTTCGACTACAATAGAGGATTTTTATATCCTTCTTCAGTAACCACAAACCTATTGTGTCTTTCTTGGAAAATAATGATGCAGAAAATTGAATAAAAATATTTTTTTTTCATACAATATATGAAGTTCGAATTTTAGGTGATTAAAATAAGTTCACCCAGCAGTTTAAAATATATTCCAGCACTTTCGACCAACGTCGCCAAAGGAGTTTCACTTCTGTCGCGTGGTGTTCCAAGCACCATTTTTTTTATTTAAAAATTTTCCCATTTCAAAGTTCTCATTTAGAAATTTTTTTATATTAGGGTTCTTTCTCACTCTTAATTTAACACAAAATATTCCTTTAACTTAGCGGTTCTATGGAAATAGTGGGAAATGGTACAAAATTTAATTCGAAGTCCGAAATTCACACAGCTCTCCGCAGGTTTAAATTAAAATCAAATGCTTTTATCTTACACGAAGTATTAAATATTAATATTTTTACGGATGTTTTTAATCTAGTTTCCCTCAAGTAATTTCAAAGCATATCTGCATACTTAAAAGTATAATAACATATTTTGCTAGAAATAACGAATAAAACTTAGATATATTTTTATCGCGATTAAAAAAGTAATTATTTGCTGTTCAGTTTTATAAAAATATGGGGAAATTTTAATCTACTTCCTCCTCCTTTTTGCGATTGCACCCGCTACGCACTCGTAATCTAAAACTGTTGATATTTTACAGATTAGAGGAAAACTTATAAATAGCCTTTCCAAGCTCTATTCTTTCTTCAAATTTTAATGAGTTTTAAGTAACGAAGATTCAGAAACTATAAAACTGGGATTTATAAACCCTAATTAATTTATTACATAGCACAAAAAATAAATAATTCCTTTTATTGTACCTTACCTTTATCACTCAATGATTTTTATTAATTATCAAAGACTCTCTATTATTCATGCAAGAAATGTGTACCACATGTTCACCAAAACTTAAAGAATTCATAATTAAAGATTATTGAAATTCGAATAAATCAAATGGACTTTTTCGAAGATAGTTTCCTTAAAAAATACAACCAAATTGTTTAAAGAAACCCTTCCAAATAGAAGAGAAAAAAATTATGATCGGTATTATATTTGATTTAATCATTAATAGATAACGGTAAATTATAATACAAAATTTATTTTGTTCCTCAAAAGAAAATACGCTTTTCACTTCGTTTTGTATATTTTAACAAACGATTTTTTACTTTATTTTAGTGAAATAAAAACTTAAAGAATTCATAACTAAAGATTATTGAAATTCGAATAAATCAAATGGACTTTTTCGAAGATAGTTTCCTTAAAAAATACAGCCAAATTTTTTTAAGAAACCCGTCTAAATAGAAGAGAAAAAAATTATGATCGGTATTGCATTTCATTTAACCATTAATAGGTAACGGTAAATTATAATACAAAATTTATTTTGTTGCTCAAAAGAAAATACGCTTCACATTTTGTTTTCTATATTTTATTAACAAATGATTTTTTACTTTATTTAGCAAATAAAAAAACATTTATAAAAACTTAATTTACATACACTGTTTAATAAACAAAAAAAAACAAAATTAAAAAAAAAAAAAAAAAAAAAAAAAAAAAATATGATCGTATTGCATTCAAACCATTAATAGTAAGTAAATATAATACAAAATTTATGTGCTAAAAGAAAATACGCTTCACATTTTGTTTTCTATATTTTATTAACAAATGATTTTTTACTTTATTTTAGCGAAATAAAAAACTAAGCATTTATCAAAAAAACTTCTAATTTTACACTGTTTAATAAACAAAAACATGTAGTAAATCGTTCCAACTTGTATTAATATTGAGATACTTTTCCATCTGAAAGAGCTTGCTTCGTGTTTAGATTCCAGTTTTTAGCATTAGGCGAAAGGTAAATTTAACTCTTTATTCCATTGTCAAACCATGTCTTCCATGTAAGAAAATAGTGGAGACTGGGTTTAATAACCCATGACTCACTAGTCCGGAATTTTAACTTCTCAATGACCACCCAATGAAAACAATGGAGGCGATTGCCTGTTAAATGTATTGGAACCGCGTTTAATTCTTGCCTTAGAATAACAGTGAGATCCAAAGTCATGTCTACAAATTATAAAGAATTCTTTCAATGGAGAAGTATTGATATTTAACTAAACAGGGTGGGCAATTGTTTTGGCTTTTTTTTTATTGTGTAGGATACCGAAGGGCCAAACCTTTTTTAAATGATTACATTCATTATTTAATTTTGCATCTCAGAAACGGTGTAAAATGTACCATATAAAAAACCCAAGAAATATAAGTTAAATGAAATAGAGGCAGTTATATTCAATTTATTTACTGTGCTAATTTCATATCATCTGTAGCTGCAAACGCAATTAATTTTAGAATCGGTTTAATTAGACAAATATACTCTATTACACTTTTCTACATTTTAAAAAAAAAAAAAAATCAGGAGTAAGACAGGGACATCTTAAGGCATGGTCTAACTAGGCTAGGGCCTTGCTCTCGGTGAGGGCCTCGTTTCGTTCTCGACTCTTTTTAATAAGATCATGATCCGCATAATTTTAATGGTCACATATTATTCCCGTACATATTCTCTGAAAGACAGGGAATTCATAACTGCATGTCAACTGGAAAAAGTGTTAAGACTGTACTATTATGTGACGACTGTTGTCCATATCTAGGCCAAATACAATAAACAATCATTCAACTCGTTTAGTAGAAATGTGGAAATCCGGTAAGTTCGTTTGTGTCTAGGTTTTTGATATTGTATTGTGAGTTCTGCACATTTATTTATTTCAAATTACAGTTTGAACGAGTATTTGACAATGCATGCTGTATATCTGAAGTGGGCATTACGTCGATCGCGATCGACCGGTGGACCGCCAAAACATTTTGCGGTGACCGTTTGAAAATTTTAGCAGCTAGTAACTATAGACGGAAATATTTGAGATTGGCTGAAGTATGCAGACTAAGTCTTCTACAGACTGTAGCAACAAAAACTAAATTCAGATAACAATATTTTATTTTTTTATGTGTTTTGAATTGTTTGACAATAAATACATCATTTAAATATTGTTATATTAGTGGCTATTGTTATTATGTTTGTATCTCGCGTTTTTCCTCAAACATGGTTTTAAAAGTGTTAGTTTTCTTTATTTTAGTTCTGTAGGTGGTAAGTACATATTCCATATTTATTATTAAAATATTGTAGAGCTTTTCCTACCTCACCACACCTACGACACTGGGAACATACAAAATTTTTTCAAGGGGGGGGGGGTCGAAAGTCTACCACTCTCATAACATACCCCAAAACGCAGACAAACATATTTTTCTGATTTTGTAGATTGTCAGGAACAAAAAACACAGTAAAAAATAAACTACTGACTAAATAAACAGCATTAATTAATAAAAAATTATTAATAACAAACAATTAAGTTTTACGTATTATATACATGAGATTTTAATCAATCGGAAAAAAAAATCGATGGCTATGAGAGAAGGTCCAGACCCGTGAACCCTCCCCCCCCCCTCCTCGTAAGTGCCACTGACACTGGGTGGACCGCAACGCATTGAAAAAGTTAGAAGTAGCCCGCGCCCTGGAAAAGTCTGCCCACCCCTGCTGTATAGTGTCTACTTTTTCAAAGGTCTCAGGTAGGGCCTACTTCTATATAGAGGCACAGGGCCTCAAAAAATCTTAAGATTTTTCTAGGTCCAGGGCCTCAAAGAGTCTTAAGACTTTCCTGGAGTGAGATCGCTTTTTGAAATTCTCATCACTGCCTGCAAGTTAATGTCAACCGACTTGCATCTGTTTTTACTCTTGTTGATCTTCATGCAAGAAAAATTTTGCTCACAAATATATGTTGACCTAAAAGAGAAGAATATTTTCGGCATATATGGCTTTTTGACCGTCTTACTGGGTCTAAAAAAAATTCCTTGCGGGCTGCTATCTGCTATCCCTGTATTAGAGTATAACTTGGTGATTGATATTTTTGTTACTCGATCTTTCTCACTACACCTTATCCTATATGAGCTGTAATTATATTTTCTTATTATGTAGTTATGAATGTATTGTCATTGCTATGGGTGTAGCTACCGCCGTATCAAGGACACAGGGCCCTCAAGACATAAGGGCCTCGACATGTGTAACATTTTCACACTTTCAAACAAGTTCTATTAATGCGATCATTTTTATTTATTTTCTTAAAAAAAGGGCCCCCAAGGAATTTTGATACAGGGTCCACTTAGGAATAGGTACGCCAGTGGTCACTGTGTTAAATTTTATTAAAGCCTTTTTTTTTACCTAATGCTAAAAAGTAGGTCATAAACTAAGCACATTTTTCAAGAAGCAAAATATTCTAATTTAAATATTATTATTGCTTCAAATGTAATTTACATAATTTATATGTAACACTCACTTCATCAAAAGTACAGGAAAGTTTTGTCCCCAAAATAGTCAAATATCCACGATCTTCGGTCGCACCTGTTGATCATCGACCTCTTAAACAAAAATGCGTCGTCGCGCTATTCGACCATGTCTTTTTTATGGCCGAATACACCATCAGATATCTTACACACACACATCCCGCATTTCCTGTTTAATTTTTTTGTGCTTCGCCGATAACCTTTCGCACCGGGTTTTCGGAAGTAGTCATATCAAAATCGAATTAATTTGCTGTTTTTTTAAATCGATGAAAAGAAAAACATCGATTTAACTCTCCTAGTTTCACTTCAGCAACCCTAGGAGTGGGGGAAAAAAGATACACCTTCCGTTCGACAAAAAGTAAGCATATAAATTTCCTTTCTTTCTTCCTTTTTTCGTCTTCTTTATTTCGAGGAAAGGGAAAATTTTTCAACAAGGCGAGATGACCATATCCCTTTAGTGACGATCGATCCCAAGCAGCGACAATCACCATCCAGAGAAATAAAAAAGAAGAAAAAAGAAAGGAGAGAAAGAAAGAAAAAGAATATGCGAGTGGCTGGCCTTATAATTAGAAATTTAAACTGGCTACCCCCTTTTTTTTGTAGCGTGTTCACGCTGAATGGACATAAGATCCACTTTCTCCATCGTGATCGGGCACCCCAACACCTCTACCAGGTACCTATCACAATCTTTCATCCGAGTTAAATTTTGTTTCTTTTATTTCATGTCCACGGTGGTTAGTTTCCGACGAGGAAACTAAAAAAAAAGAAATAACACTTTGTTTGTGGCTATCGGACCAACGCTGGTCCACTTAAATACATTTGGTGTTGTCAAATTCCTTTCCCAATTTCGATTAAACAATCAATAATTGGTGTTTGACAAAATGCTGTGGAACACTAGAGTTGAATCATTGCTGAGGTGAAACGAAACGAAACTGTCGAATGATTTATAAACTTGCAGCTTGATTGGGTTTGTTTTATCATCTGAATCCAGAGATTGGTTTTACCAGGAGTTGTTCCTCACAACTCCCCTCTTTTGAAACTTTTTTCTCTTTTTTCGATACTTGTATAGATTAGTCTTAAGCTGAAAAATGTTCAGTAATTGTTTTTAAGCTGTTGTTTTTAAAATTCAAGTTATTTAATTACAGAATTTCGTTGCGTGGTTGTTGTTTTCTAGTGTTTTACTTATCAAATGGTTTTTTAAGTAAATTAACTAGTTTTTAAAACACACTTTTTTTTTATTTACTTTTTGACAGGCAATTTTAAAAATGCAAGCTTTCATGTTTAAAATTAATCCGCGTTCGTTTAAAAAGTAAATAAATTTAGCATCTTGTCTGACAACGTTTAATTCATGCCTAAAGAGTTTAAACGCGGATTCTTTTGAAAAATGGCAATTTCGTACTGAGTTTAACCGGCCTCAAATTCCCTCACGTGACGTGTTGGGGACCAATTAATGTAAAAACTTTAATTTACATCGTACTATGAAGCAATATGAGGTTTACTAGTGACGAACTTTGTAATTTTGAACTACGGTCAAGTGACGAGAACGACACCTGAGTTACCAATTCCATTGCCAGACTTCCACACCACGCCAAGGAAGGACTTTGTGCATCAGTCCCTCCAATCGTTGAAACTTAATTGGCACTAAGTTTCGAGCCCATGACTCGAGAACACCAGCCACGAGTTAGCGACGACCAGTCGGTTACCGTGCCCGGCATCTAAGGGAGGTTAGGAAAATGAGGTAGAATTTAGATGTCCATTCCTCACTGGATTAAATATTACTTACGTTGATAATAGTATATTAAAAAGAGAAACTATTTTGAAAGCATCATACCTTAAGCACTCGAGCATCATTATGTAATATAATACAGCATGTTTCATGTCTTTGTCATGTCTATAAAATTGTTTCATCCCTATGCATTTTATATAAGAAAAAAATTAATCTTTATATATATTTGCTTATAAAAAGGAGCACTGAAATTTATTACAAATTAGGTGGGAGGGGGGGGTATTTGGAAACTATATATATACAGTGGCGCACACAAGGAAGGGTGTCCTGGGGGGTCCGGACACCCACCAAAGCCCTTGAGTTTTTTTTTTGACTGATGAAAATTCTATATATATATTACATGTAAAATTTAATTAAGTACTTGTAATTAACAATTTATTTCTATTAATTAATGCTAATTTTTAAATTATTAATTCAATAAAATTTATTTTTTACTGCTTTTTGTTAACAAAATCAGAAGAGTCAATTAATTTTATTAATAGATATTTAAATAATGAAATTCTAAATAGTAAGGATTAAATTTCCATAGTTTTAAAAGGTTTATATTATAGATTTATTATTCTTCCTAGATAGTTTTAAATACCCCCAGTTTCTAGTTTTAGATAAAATTACTTTTTTAGAATATATTATAACTTTTAAACCATATTAAGAGTCTCTAAGATAATGGTAGTATGTTTACATTTCTTATTTTATTATTTCTATTCTTTTCATACTTTTGCTAAGTGCTATTTTTCAGCCTTTGCTTTGTTTTGAAATTGTATTTGGGTCCAGAATCTGGCAATAACTTGTTTATTGTACTCAGATTTAGCGCGGGCTCTGCATTTCAGTATGCAATTTTTGGGTAAGTTAACTTTTCCTTATAATGGATTTAGATTTCCTATCCATTATTTCCAATTGGTATTTGCTTGGTATTATTAACAAAAAAAGGGGGAAGGTTGGCTGGCCAAAAAACATGTTCAACCCCACTTTTATACAGAAGGATTTTTTTAAAGAAAATTTTATGTATACAAGCTGTCCTAAGTCAGCAATGTTGATAATACTGAAGCATCCATTCCTTTATATTTTACTCTGTTATTTCAATCTTTCATATCTCCTTCTAAATTCTGTTGTCTTGTTATCTAGCAATTGATATTCTTTTAAGTATTAATCATGTAATTCATCTCTCTCTTGTACAGAAATTTTGAATATATAGTATAATAAAATGAAATAAAATAATAAGACAAAATTATACAACCAACATAGCGCAAAGATAGAAACCAGATTCCAAGAAACATAACTAGAAAATAAATGGTGGAAATGAATATTGTACTAGATTTGAATGAAAGTATGTATAACAGGAAACAGAGTTAGAACTTTAAAATGGAAGGGACCAAAAGAATCAATGGATATATTTTTTTTATATCCAGTGCAAATCCAGACCCTTTATTGTGTCTGTAGTATACGTTTGCCATTTCTTTTTCTTGGAGAAGGGGTAGCCTTTGTTAAAATGTCTTTTGAAGATACAATGTATTCAATTTGACCCTTTTTTCTTTGAAATTCGTCTATCTCTCTCAAGTTTCAAATATTTCTTTCAATTCTTCCTAAATCGCTCTTCAACTTTCTCTCAAGATTTTGTGGCTGCTGCTCTTTTGAGGAATCACATTTCTGTTTCTTTTCATATCTTTGTCCATAACACTGACCTTCAAGAAGAAAATGGTTGGATGTGTAATCAATTTTCCAATGTATTCATGAACATTAATAATGTTAGTTTCAGTCAAAAATTTTAATGTACGTCGACACATAACAAGACATGGTGATAATTTTCAGTGAATACGGGGGGGGGGGGAGACTTATGGGAGATCATCTTTATTCCCATAGGAGGTAAAGGAGTCTAACCACGAAGACTCCTTTACGAAAATTTTTACACTCAAAGATACGTGAAATCTTTCCAAGCAGAAAAGTACAACCGAAATAACACTGGTGATTGAACAGAAAAAAAAAAGAATGTAGCTTGAATAGTTTTCTTTTCTCTTGACAAAAATAGTGAAAGGATGGGATTGGAAAAACGATGAGCTTTTTCCTATATAAAAAATAACCATTTCAAATAAAGCCATGAACCCTTTTCTGTGAAAAGAGAAAAACTAGGTACATCTGTCAAGAGAAACAGTTACACAAGGGTCACTCACTCTTGGGAGAGAGAGAGAGAGATCACTGTATGACCCCCTGCTGCAGACGGGGCCTAACAATTGTCAGCAGATATCACTTCAATTATGACTATCCCACTACTATCACCAAATTATTAGTGAGAGGGCAGCTTATCTCCTGATATAGGGTCAACTCACAGATATTTGTGACCTTGGCTGAAGGACTAACTTCTTTTTCTGGTTGCTTAGCAGCAGCGGACACATAACATTTCGTGGCTTTAGCGGACACTTTAAAATTCATCGTGGTTTGAGCAGACACATCCCCCCCCCCCATCTTAGAACAGATTCGATTATTGAATTACAAGGATAAATATATTTTTGCCAATCAAATTTAATTTGAATTAAATCTTTAAGATATTAAGTGCGAATACACTTTAAAAACATAGCGCAATGTAATAAAAATAAAAACTTTCAGAGAAATATTTAAAAATGATAGAAAACTGTATTTTAGAGTCAAATAAATATTAGAACAGGTGCAATTACCATAAAATTAATTAGTTTCATTAATGTAAGTAAATATATAAAAACTAGAAGTAAAATGTACAAAACAGATTCAAAAGTAAGTAAAAGAAAAATAAATACAAGTAATCAAATACTAACTAACCTTTATTATGAAGGCATGAATATCCTTTACCATTGGATTTAGTCCAACCTAGTTACAAAACTTAAGGATTTTAGGCATTTTTCTAAATTGTTTGATGTTTCGAATTCTTTTAAGATGTTTTCAATTCTTACATCCTATTTTACATATGTTTTTTTTCTCCTTTTTATTCCAGGATCGTCTATTTCTTTGGATTTCAAATTAAAAAACACTTTTTGTGTTTCTTCTTTTAGTATTTTAACTAATAAGTGGGATATTAGGCTGGTTTCTGCCAGTGATTGCATTTAAATTTGGAATTCCACCCTTCTACTGTCAGCTCTGGCTACGTAACCATGGCTGTTCTAAGATGGGGGGGAAATGTGTCCGCTCAAATCACGATGAGTTTTAAAGTGTCCGCTAAAGCCACGAAATGTTATGTGTCCGCTCCTGCCACGTCCGCTTCTGCCAAGCCACCCTTTTTCTTGTAAAAAGTTAATGTAGCTTTAAATATTATTTAATTTGAGTAGGTGATAGAATACACGAAATTGGATTTTGAAGCAACAAAACATTTTATTGCTATTATTTGCGTATTTCTTCTTAGTTGTATTTCTTTGATTGCTGTGAGGAACAGATTCTTCTCTGAGGTTTGTCCAATAACGGGCCTATTACGGCCCGTACATCCCTGTGTTGTAATCCTGTTTGCCTCCCCCCCCCCAAAAAAATAGATATAAAAATTTTAAATTTCAAGATTTTAAAAAAATATTTTTGTTTTTTGGGTATGCAAATTTTTTTTTAAAAGTTTGATTTCTTCTTTTTTTTGGTATGTACGCAATATGTGAGCTGTGGGAATTTATTTAATAATTCGATTAAAAAAATTTGAATGTGAAAAAAGGGGAGCCCTTTTTGATGAATATGCATAAAATTATTTAAACATACTTTTTTCATTGTCTAAGCTTTAAAACATTGGGGGGGGGGGATCAATAAATATATACAAAATTACCCGTTTATTTTATTAGCATTAAGGGATTATCAAACTGTGCGATTTTTAAAATTGTCACTGCATTTTATAGATTACATTTGCCTGCTAATATTGTTTTCCTTTATTGAGGGACACTCCTAAAAAAGGTTTCCCATGCCCAGTAGGCAAAGTACACATTCTCTAAGCAATAAACAAGAAAAAATCCATTTCAATCTTTAATACTAAAAGTTGGGCAGATAATTTCTTTAAATGCTTTACAGTTTACACACTATATGATTGAGAAATGTATCCCATCTTACTCAAATCAAAATGAACATATTTTTATTCGAAAATCTATTAAATCTAAAAATTGCGGCAAAAAATAATATTCCCTTAAAATAAAAATTAGAAAACCCAATTCCACTTTTAAAAGAAAAAAGTTCAAAATCTCTTTGCATGTGAGTAAATAGCACAAGATTTAATTTCAAATGCATAGACTTTTTATGGCTTTTATTAGCTTTCTTTACAAGAACTTTTATACTCATCGTATTGATAGATCTTTTTGAGTTTAGTAAAAACTTTTTATAGCAATTTCTAACATTTAATGTAAGATTTCATTTATTCAGAGAAAAAGTATAAAGAATTTTTTTTTTTAAAAGGTAATGCAAAACTTAAAAAGAAACCAGTTTATTGCACCATTTGATGCACAGTAAAGCATTCGACATCATCATCCTCATTTAAAAATTTATTGTCTGATTTAAGAAAATTTTGAAATAAAAATTAAACGTTTGTTCTTCCTGAAATCATTTTACTATACAAATTGGTAAAGACCCTGAGTGTTAGTCATAATCACATAAGAAAAATCGAAATGGGATACAGAAAAACTAAAAGCATTCCTGTATTAGAAAGAAAAAAAGAGTGAAAAAATTTTAATATTAAAAAAAAAAAATCTTAAGATAGATTACTCAATATTAGACAAAAGATTAAATGAAATATACGAACATATTTACAGTAGAGCGTCGTTCATTGTCCGGAGAGTCAAATATCTGAACCAAAGTCCGAATACGTTTTCGAACAATGCTCAACATTTGTTTCCTCTGAGGCCAAAAGGGACGGGAAAACCCAAGGTGAGAGATATTTGGGGAATTTCAGTTGTGTGATTTGGTAAACATCTGCGCGGAATATTAGGTCAGTCTGTTTCCAAGTGAGGGGGTGTATACGTGCTCTTTTGTTGAGTTTTGCTGATGTAGAAACATGAATGGTATGTGATGCAGAAGACTGTGGATTTCAAATGCTAAGTAATGACGAGATAGTGACTTCCGTGCAAGTAGAATCCGACCCTGTCGACGATGAAACGGATGAAGACGAGGACAACAACAGCAACAACGAAAGTAGCAAAGGTCCATCAAATGCTGACGCGTTTACTGCGTTAGAGACAGCTATAAAGTGGTACGAACAACCAGGGCCGGCTCAAGCAATTTTGCCGCCCCTCTCCCCAAAGTAAAAAAAAAACTATTATTAAAATAGATAAAAACTGTTCATAAACGCACACCTATAAAACTTGAATATTCCTTGCAAAGAAAAAGCGAGCTAACAATACATAAATATATATACTAGGTGCGGCAAAAAAACCTGGAGAAACAATTTTTTAAACAATATAAAAAATTAAGAAATTAACAAAATATAACAAATAATATAATAAGAGTACACTCGTACTAATAAATAAATTTAATTGGTTTCAAAGTGACCGCCGTTTGCAGCAATGCAGAGGCGCAAACGCTTGCAGAAATTTTCAACAATGAGCTTCAAGTCTTTTACCTTTAATCTATCCCATTCCCGCAGAAACAATTGCTTTAGAGAGTCTAAAGTTTTGTATGGTTTAGTGCAGTCTTTAGACACAAAAATGGACCATACACTGTAATCCATGAGAGTGAGATCCGGCGAGTAGGATAGTTATTCTTCACATGATATCATGTCTGGAAAATTTGCCTTGCACCACTCTTGTGTCTTTTTGGCCTTGTGAGCTGGTGCAGAATCTTGTTGAAACGTCCACTTTGCATTTCCGAAATGCTTTTGGGCCCACGTAAGTACAATAGCTTCAAGAATGTCCCTCTGGTACACTTTTTGATTGATTTTAACGCCCTCTTCCACAAAAATCAAAGGAGTTTTACCACTTGCGCAAATTCCGCCCCAGACATGACCGACTTTGGATATTGGCGATATTCAACAATTGCCGAATGCTTGGAGCGTCCACAGACCAGATTAAATCGTTTTGGGAGTTATGAACTTGTTGAACCTCTAAGAGCTTCTCATCAGTGAAAAGGAATCTCTCTCATCGCTGACTTGCGGCCCGTCTCAAAAGTTTTCGGCATCTTTGGAGCCGTACGAGTTTGTTTCTTTCATCGAGGTGCTGAAATTTTCGCAACTTGTAAGGCTTCAGTCCAAGTTCCGTTTTTGTAATTCGTCTCACCGATCTGACACATATTCTCATGTCACGAGCGATTTTCACGAGCCTGCTAAAGCTGAAACTGGCATTGTCCCATCTGCTCAATCAAGCGCGTTTACATCCAATGATTCTCCGTCGGTCAACATCATTTCTAAATTTTTACAGTTTTTAATTAATTAAAGTTTTATTTAATTAATTAAAAACTGTAAAAATTTAGAAATGATGTTGACTAGCGGAGAATCATTGGGTATCTCTTAAATCATATATATTGTACAAAAATTGAAAACAATTACTGTCAGTACTCATTAAATTAAATCGGCATTCCAAGGCATTAACTGCTTCGTCCAATGTAAAAAAATAAAACTCTATCTTGAATTTTAATTTAGGATATTCCATCGGATCATTTTGTGGTTCATAATTAAAATTTACATTTTCCCGTCGAACTCAGTGACGTGGCTGCGTCACCTCAAAGTTAACAGAGATTTTAATCTCGACGGCCAGCTCTTTTGCATCACAGTGCATTTTATCAAAAGTCACATCCTTAAAAAAATCTTTACAATTTATTGAGAGTTCCATAGTAGATGGTAGATCGTAATATTTTGTTTGCAATAGCTTGCTTATTGGATTTTAATGCAATTAAAGATTTTATACCCAAATAATGATGGCCATAGGAACTTGAATTGTGAAGTAGAATTTAATAATCCAAAAGCCTCATCTCTTATAGAGTTGTCAATTTCAGCATTATTATAAAAACTAAGCATCAATCCCAATCAAAACCTCCCAATAGATAACTTAAGGGTTTAATAGCCGCTATTCAGCTTTCCCAGCTACTTACACTAAGTGGCTTTAAAGTTTTATGCCCCTTATACATTATAATAATATAACCCAACGAAAAGTTGATGAAAAAAATATTTTTTGAACTATATTTAAAAAAGTACAGGCTTCTAAGGATGCTTTTGCCATGTCATTAACGACCAAATTCAAAGAGTGGCTACTACATGGCACATAGATTGTTCGCGAATTTAATGTTCTTATTTTAAATTGAGAGCCCCTGATTTCTCGCCTTTCATATTCACTCCGTTATTGTAGGCCTGCCCCCGCATATCTAGCAAATTAAGCCCTAATTTTTTTAAGTTTCTCAACTATTAAATTTGAAAGTTCTCTTCCAGTTAAATCTTTCAACTGGAAGGAAACCAAAAAAGCTTGCATTAGTTTTAACGATAGCTTCGTTAGAATTAGATTTCTCAATGCATGTATACCTTACCGTAAATGTCATTTGTTCGATCTGCTGGCATCAGGGGCGCAATCTAAAATTATTGAATAATATTTAGCTTGTTTAATTTTATGAACAATGTATAATTTAATATTCTTATATAAAAGAGAAATTATCTCGTTCTGAATATTTTTCCCTAGACAGTGTACTTTAACTTCTTCCAAATTTTCCATAACAAAAAAAAAAAAGTATTTTTAAAATTTGGTCCAAATGCCGCCCCTAAAATTTGCTGCCCCGGACATGGGTCCGGTTTGTCCGGCCCTAGAGCCGCCCCTGGAACAACAATCAGAGTGCTGTCCTACTCAACTACAGCTGCTGAAGAGAATCAGAGAACTTTCAGTGAAAAAACGAAGGTGTACAATGGTACAGCGCAAAATAAGTGATTATTTTCCACAATTAAGGTAAAATCGTGACGTTTTGCTCCTATTCGGCTTTCTGTTCAAGCACGTTTCCCTCCTGTGATGGTTTTCAACATTTGTATTGTGTCCAGTATCATATACTGCATGGATCACATTCGGTTTTCGGTTATCCGAACGGTGTCCGGTCCCAATTGACTCTGATAAACGGCGTTCTACTGTATAAAAATAGTTGCTACTTTTAAAATATTTTATTAATAATTTAAGTCATTTAAATAAAAAAAGAAATCCTAGTTATTCTACCTTTAAATTAAAAAGACCTAGTCAATATCATTTGTCAAAAAGTTTTAAGATAATGTAATAACAAAATACAGCGTTGATGCCTACTTCAAAAACAATAAATAAATCTTAAAAAATTAAATTGGTTATTAAGTTGAATAAGGATAATTTTTCAAACAAAAACTAGATGGCATGAAATAAAAAAGTGTAAATTTAAAAATATAACTTAGTATTATTTTTAAATATATATATATATATATATATAATATATATATATATATATTGTTAAATAAATTAAATTGTTTAATAAAGTTGTTTTAATCAAGGTCACAACACGTTTGAAAATCCAGCAGTTTACTTGAAATAAATAATTCAACAATTTAAATAAGTCTCAACGTAGAGTGTATTATGAGTAATAAACTTTTTCATTTAAACTTTATTGATTAACTTACTAACTTTTATAGATTTTATTTATGTTTTAATTATATTAAAACTCTTGCATTTTAAATTCATTATTTACATGTATTCAATTTTATCTGCACATGAAATTTCTAAAATAAATTTCTTTGAGAAAAATCTATCAATTTCTGAAAACAGTATCAGCTAAGAAAAAATGGTTAATCCACTGAAAGTTAAATCCCATCCTCTCTAAACGTTCCATCGACAGCTTGTATTACAAAAAAGGGGGACTAATCCCGAAAAGGTTTGGAAACACTCTCTTTACATCTACGGCTTAGTCATTTACACGTTTCCAACCGGTCAGATCGTAATACACGTCAGATCGAAGTCTATCAAATGGTACTACACCAAGGCTCATTTTGACCATCGACATATTCAAGGACAATTATGCGACAAAGAGAATCATTTTAAATCTCCATTCGTGGTGATGCAAATCCCGAGGAGGCAGGGACCTCAAAATGTTTCGATGGGTTTGAGGGTGACCCACAAAATCTCGATGGGGGGTCGTCATGCCCCCACTTCTGGACTTTCAAGAGCAGCTTGTGGTGCTACAATGGAGAGGTAGCGCCTTCCGAAAAGAATAAATTCGTTTCATGGGTGAAGGGCGTTCTGGGAACAGATGGAAGGTGAACAAAAGGTCATGTCATAGGGCAGTGTGGTCAACGCGTGGCTGGCTGGTGGTCAGGGAAATAAAAGGTGAAGGGTGGATGTAAGTAAGATCTTTGGAGACCGTTAATGGTTAATGTACGAATTCAGAGGGTGTCGAGGTTTCTCTTGAATCCTTCTTGGCGACTTATTAACAGAATTTTTGCGTAAAATAAAACGATTTAAAATGTTTCCCATATTAACGTGTAATGTTAGCATAAGCATATCAGGAGGAAAAAAAAACCGAAATGATAAATAAAAGTTTAAAAAATGACAAATAGTGTCTTGAAGATTTATATAGAATTTATCTCATAATCATTCAGAAAGGATAAACAGAACCCAATTGATTTAATATGGTGTAAATAACGACTTCTTCTTTCAACTTTTTATTACAAGATACAATCTTCAAAAGTGTTTACTTTTATCATAATTTAGCATGTGCTTGTCTGGAGTTTGTGCTTGATGTTTTTTCGACTGTCTTCTTTGTATTGTCAAATTTGAGACAACACATACTGTTAAGTCATCTACCGAGGAATGCAGCCAAGATGATTTGTTGTTTTTGTGTTATTCATTTTGGTATTTACAATTTATGATTTTTGATAGTTTTTCACGATTTATAACGATTCCAATTACTGCTTTAAAGCTACATGCGGATTACTAGCGACTGATTCGCAATCCTGAACAAACTGCTTGATCAAATGTTTCCTGAACCAACTACTTGATCAAGAGGATTTTGAACCAACTACTTGATCAAGAGGTTTCTGAACCAACTACTTGATCAAGAGGTTTCTGAACCAACTACTTGATCAAGACATCGTCATCAACTGCTAAATCACTTGGGTTATTGCCTCTTATAACTTGCATGCATTTTGAGGACTTTTGACGTCCATTCCATTTAATGTGTAATAATTATCATTATTTTATTTTTATCATATATTCAGAACTTAAAAGAAATTGGGACTTGTACTCGAGATTCAACAACAGAGGCTTTAAAAAAAGAGGATACAATATTTCACAAGTATATTATTCCAGTGGTAAAAGTTGTTCTTTAAATGTATGACAATTGTGGTTAAGAAACGTTTCGAAAAGGGGAAATATGGGACTCTTCCTAATTTCAAATCATATATCTAGCATATACATTAAAAGATACTCAATAATAATTGAATACGGATAAAAGAAATGGAAAAAATGTGAGAAAAACATCTATCTATAAATTGCACCAACCAACCGATAAATTCACCAAGGAGGTGAGGGATTGCAATACCGGGATACCGAATACCGCTATTTTGAGACATTCATACAATTTTGTAATGCCGATATTCACAAGTTTAAATACCGTTTTTTCGGTATTTATTAGAAATTTTTAAAAATTGTCTCCACCACATTTTCAAGGGTAGCCAATATAGCAAAGTAGTTCATTTTATGTGTGGCGAACGAGTGAAATTAATTAGATTGTTAATATAAAGTTGCATCGTACAATCAAGAGAAGTGATAAAATAAGTGAATCATCTAAGGAGGCGCGGCCAAAACTATCATATTACAGCTCAGAGTGATACTGCACACACGTAGGATTCGCAGTCTAAGATTCGTATCTGTGAAAACAAGGTTGTAGTTGTGAAGAAAGTGCGTATTATTTCGATGTTTTTTTTTAATTGGTGAGTTTGTTATTTACATTGATTTGTATATCAATCATATTTTAAAGTTCAAAATATTTTTCAGATTCATATATATACTCATAAATAAAAACCCATAGCAATGAATAACTAATCGCGCAGAAGAATGAAAAATAAGAAAAGAGACTAACCAATTCAAATTTGATCAAGTTTATAATAAACCACATTAAGAAGAATTCGGTACAACCACCGAAAATGATGATGGCACTAATGTCGAGAATGAAATGGAATATTCATATGAACAAAATTTAAAATTAGCAATACCTAAAAAAAATTCAACAAACCAAAATACTATACAGAAATTAGCTATATCCAAAACCATCCGATGAGAAAACGATTTATTTGAAGGTGAGGGATTTGGAGGTAAATACTTGGATATTTACACTTTCTTGTGTGATTTAAATAAATAAGATTTTCCTTTACTTTTTTGTGGATGTTTATATACCATTATAAGGGCCTCAAGAAATATTATAAAACGCCCCTGTGTCTTGCACTTTATGTGCCTGCAACCGAAGCCGTTCATGAAGAATTCTTACTTGTTTGGAATATTTGAAACTCATGTGATGCTGTCAACTTGATTTAGAAGGAGTCCGCTAAAATGGTTTCCGCACGTGTTCAACAGCGGCTTCACTCACACTAGGCCTATCACTTCTAGGAAGAATCTTAAAGCTACCTGTTTCTTTAAATATTTCATATATGGATTGCAATACCGGGATACCGAATACCGGTATTTTGAGCCATTTGTACAATTTTGTAATACCGGTATTCACAAGTTTAAATACCGCTTTTTCGGTATTTACTAGAAATTTTTAAAATTGTCTCCACTGTGTGTTCAGGGATCGCCAACACATAACAAAATAATATGCGTTTTTGTTTTTATGTCTCGCCAACGGGTGTAGTTAATTAGACTGTGAATATAAAGTTCCACCGTACAAGCCAGAGGAGTGATAAAATATGGGAATCGTCCAAGGAGTCGGGCCAAAACTATCTTATTACAGCTCAGTGCGATACTGCACACGTGCAGGATTCGTATCTGAGAAAACAAGGTTGTAGTTGTGAAGAAAGTGTCTGATATTTCGATATTTTTTAAATTGGTGAGTTTGTTATTCACATTGTTTTTGCATATCGTGCATTATGTTTTAAAGATCATATTTCAAAAATTTGTAATATTACCACAGACTGAATAGTGATATTTACACTTTTTTGTGGTTTAAATAAATAAGATGTTCCTTTACTTTTGTGATTCTTTATATACTGTTATAATTTATAAGTTACAAATTATTTTTCATGATACTTACACTCTCTAATAAAACTGGCAAATAAAAAAAAAAAAAGAAACACACGTGCGTTCTTTCTTTTGCTAAAATTTCTACTACCGGTATTAAAACCGGTATGCCGGTATTATGATCTAAAAAATACCGAATACCGGTATTGAACTTTTAGTCCAATATTGCAATCCCTAGGGCTCAGAGATTTTTCTGAATCCTAAAGCAGGAAAAGAAAAACTTTTAAAACTTTAAAAATCAAAAATGAATTTATAATTTAAAACTTAGACAATTATCAAGAGAAAATGTTAATAAAAAGAAAGCAAAGTACAAATTTCAAAATTTACATTTTGAGTCAAACACATTTTTTATTTCAATATTTGAAAATCATTGTCCATATAACGATAAATCATGTATATGAAATAAACATTTTCAAATATTTTCAGAAAAGTAACACTCGATAAGAAAATATGTTGTGTTGTATTTCAGAGTCTCATTTGGCGACACTTTACACAAGTTTGGCGATAAAGTGATGGAAGCTATTGTTGACATTTTATCGAAAGAAGCCTGCACGTGGCAATTGCGTGAAAGCAAACGAGCGGCAGCTGATAGCCTGTTATTTGATACACATAGACCATTTCCATGACTTTGTACAAAGGCAGACGGGTTGTGCAGGAGAAATATTTTACACTTTCTCCTGTTATTGTGCAAATTCAAAGGATAGGAATGAAATTCGTCAACCCCTTTTGCATTTATGGAAATTAATTTTCTCATCTATTATACATACACGGGTAAATAAAATCGTGGGTTGTATGATTAGAAGGAACCACAAACTAATTATCAGTTACAGATTATATGGAATTATTTCCATTAATTATTGTTGTTTTTCAGGGGTAAGCTCGCTAACAAGAGCTTAACTTGCTCCTTGAAGAAAGAATTCCAATTGAAAGATTCCCTTTAATCTATAAAATGAAAGCAGTCTCATATATGACGGTATCATCACTTTGCAATCTTCAGATACATTTAGTGTAACTTTTATTGCTTTTAAAACAGTATATGCGTAGCACTTCTATTACGAATTACATTTTTGACTCATTGTTCCTTTCAGTTGATGGTAAGATGAAAATACGCGATACAGTGACAATGAAAAGCATAGTAAATTGAATCTGCAGCCAGGGACGTCTTAAGGCATGGGTCAACTGGGCCCTGGCCCAGGGCCTCATCTCCTTTTTGACTAAGCCTTAGTAAGATCACGATTCGAATAATTTCAGCGGTCAAATGTTCATCCAAGTTTTATTCTTCGAAAAACTGGAAATATTAAATAATACGTCAATTGGCTTCATGTGATGACCATCGTCCATGTATAGGCCTATGCCTACCCCTTACCCCATCATTACTTATTCAGTCAAAAGGTGGCTGTAGGTCGAGCCGGTTCGTGCGATAGTAAGTCATGTACATTTATTTGTTTCGGATTATTGTTTGTACGAGTTTTTGACTATGTGTGCTAAGTACCGTCTACTTTTAAGGATCATAGGTGGGGTCTATATTTGTGTAAGGGCGCAGGGCCTACATTTATGAAAGGGCCCAAGGCCTATGTCGTGATATATAACCTCCCCTAAGATTAACATCTCCCCGTCTACCGTTACTTGTTTCTGGACGTGTAGGCAGATTAACGAATTCAAGAGACTTTACAAATCACTATATTTATTGATACCTCTTAATCAAGGAAAGTTACACATACACTATTCAAATTTAAGAACAATAAAACACAGTGGAGAATGAGAAGGGGTAACTATTAGCGGAACTACGGAATCTGAACTGAATCCCCGAAAGATCAGCACGTACAATTACAACTAACACACGTACACGTATTTACAATTTCTAAGTCACTAACCTGATTCTTCTACTTCGGCAGGTTCGTCTTGTGGAATACTTTGATTCAGGTTAGATCGGATACAGGCTAAGATCCACTCTCGACTTTACAAATTCAATCTTCAGCTCTTCAGCTTTGCTCGTCGCGTTACTTCACATTAAATTTGTCAACAACTGCGAGTTGATTTACCGATGCTTCAATTCACTTTATTTTAAAAATCTAACTCTTCACTTTACTACTCTCTCTCTCTTTCACTTTCACACACTTTCACACGTTAACTTGCGAAACCCGAACTTATATAAAATATCTCATTTGCATAAATCACGCTTTGGCTCCCGGTGGAGATTGGTTGAAATAAATAAAACTTGAAAGAATAATTGAGAGGATTAGTGAAGACCGTACAGATCCGTCACACCTATATTTATGTAAGGGCCCACGGTCTACATTTATGTAAGGGCCCAAGGCCTATATTTGTGTAAGGGCCCACGGTCTACATTTATGTAAAGATCCAAGGCCTACATGTATGTAAGGGCCCAGGGCCTACGTGTGTGTAAGGGCCCAGGGCCTCAAGAAATCTTAAGACGTCCCTGTCTGCAGCAACACTACAAATGTAATAGGATAATGTTTTATTTTTGAATAGATTTAAGTATCGTGAAAAAATTTTATGGTTAATAACGGTGCCGATTTAAGCTCATTTCGGGTTCTGGGCGCAGAAGATCTTCAGGCCCCCTTGGCACTAGAGGATTGAAATTTTTAACCAGAAAACTGTAATTACCGGCCCTTCTAGGCCCCTGCAGACCCCGGAACTCTGGGCGCCCGTCCGGCACTGGTTAATAAAGAAAGATAATATGCATTTGTCAATGACTTGCAATTTAATGTTTAGTAGTATAACACTTGGAATAGTTTAATTTAATTTCCATTGCCAAAGTAATTATCACAGCATGTATTCCTAGCAGTAACGCACGCAAAAAATTTTCAAGGAAGAGGGGGGGGGGATGTGCCCATGATCGAAAGTCCCCCAATTCGTATTATACTTCAAGACAACACCAATTGATTCTTCTGATTTTGCTGATTTTATTAACAAAAAAACAGTAAAAAATAAATTATTGAATTAATAATTAGCATTAATTAATAAAATAAAATGTTAATTACAAGTACTCAATTAAATTTTACGTTATATATATGTAGGATTATCCTCAGTCGAAAAAAACTCAAGGGCTTTGGGGGGGGGAGTCCGGACCCCTAGTCCCCCCTTGTGTGCGCCACTGACTCCTAGCTAGGCATATGACCCCCTGTATCCTAGTGGTCATGGTTACGAAATCGTGTCCAGTATGCCACGAGCTCGAACCCTAGTGCCATTGAAGACACACTGTGTAGAAGGACTGATGCACGTTAAAGTCTTTGCATTGGCGGGGTGTGGGAGCTAGGAGAGCGCAGTGCCAGCATAGATGTCGTCCTCGTCACTTGATTATGGTTCAAAATTATGAGGTCCATTACCAGTATTTCTCGTGCTGTGATTTTTACAGTGCGACGTTAATAAAGAAAGCCTCACACCAAGGTAAGAAATTTACTGAGAGGGCTTTTGTACTGATACTTGTTATGTCACTTTCGTGACGAGCAATGTAGAATTTTTAGGCGTTCTGGAATCGGACCACTTCTGACATAAGGAAACTAGTTTTAAAAAAGTTGGGAATTTATCTTGCAATTTACAGTCAATATCAATACAAATTAGCCCCCTAACTGCCAAAGAAAAGTTACACGACTCGCTTCACGATGCTATCATTTTCCACTCAGGCGTGCTTATTCATGAGGTGTATTGGGGGACAAGAAAATATACGAATAAGTATTCTCTGCACACCAGTCATTTTGTTTTCGTATCGCCCTACCTCTACTCCGGTAATTGATTACAGTACAAATACCTTGAAGTGATTTCCGGTCGTAAAGGCCTGAAATTTTTCGTGGAATCTTTTTTCTTTAAATTCCATACTGATTTTCACTATTTCGGCTGAACTGGTGTAAATTCACCTGGTAAGGAACCAATGAAAGAATAGCATTTCCTTTTCTTCTTTTTCCATTGTTCACGAATACCTGTTACCCACAACAAAACTGGACTGTTATTTACGGATTGACCAGACTTATTCCCACGCTCTACGATAGGTCCAAATTAATAATACTAAAGAGCTAAGATTAGAATCCTTACAAAACTTTGAAGGTTATTGTGATAGACGTTCAAAAATATTTGAAGAATTTGTGAACCTTCCTTCCTCGCCAGATATAAGAAATATAAAAATAATTTAACATAATAGCAATATTAAATGCTGAGGCTCGTATTTATACAGAACAAATGACAATTTATTCATCAATATTGAGAGATATTTCTTCTTCCTTAAAAAGTGTCCGTATATATAATTGTGATTTCATTCATTATTTTTAAATGAAAGTATTCAGATTACTCACAAATCACACATTATGGAATGACAAAATAATTTGGGGAAAAAAACCTTTATGAAAGACATAAAGAGAAATAAAGCATGGGGCAGATTTATACGCGTCTATAACAAAGCCCTTGTGGATTTTTCTGGGGCAATAATATTATCAACCAACTTACACCGAGTGAAGAAAGTGTGATTATGCAAATTAAGTATATTATATAAATTCTGTATTCGTGAGTTTTAGGAGTTAGTTGGTGAGTGAAGGATCGTGAAATTTTTTTTGTGCAAATTGGAGTTAATCAACTGGGGAAGTCTAAGAGTATCACTTGACGGTGATTAAATCCGGATAAGGATCGTATTCAAGGCCTCAACTGGAGGACTCAACTTCATAAAAGTACAGGTATCATGATCCTTGTTTAAATAAAAGTTTAGCGTATGAGAGCGTGAAGTAGTTTATATTGAGCTCGTATAAGTTATCGTGGAATCAGTTGAGGGTCCGTATTATTATCCCCAGGCTAATGAATTTCACCTCCACGCTCTGCTATCTGATCTTTTATCTTAATTAGACTATTATTGTGCTTGCTTGATATTTTGGCGACAGTAAAATAATTAGAGTGAATCATGTTTACTGATTATTCAGTTCCTCCCATACATCTAGCCGGATCCGAGGGTACACAAGGGGGATCAGAGGGAAGCAGGAACCGACAAGCATTACAAGTATTTCATGATCGACTGTACAACCAAAAACTGACATCAATATCTTTTTGATGCTAGTGATAGAAACATCCCAATAGTAATTCTTTCGATCAAAAAGTTTGTCAGTATTAGACCCACACTGTTCCTCTTTAATGAGTGCAATTTATGACAAATATAAAGGAGACTCTAAAACATTCATACGGAATATTTATTGAATAAACTTATTTAAATAATTTCCTGATGAGTGAGTGCTTATTAACGTAGCGTTATAAAGTAACACGAGGGCTATAGCGAAGGATTTCATAATTTTGAACCTCGGTTAAGTGACGAGAACGACACCAAAGCTGGAACCCTTAACAAATTTCCGCACCACGAAAATGGGAGGACTTTGAACCACGACAGATTGAATGTGCGTCAGCGCCTATACATGGCAGATCTTTCGTGGCAGTAGAACTTGAACTCTTGACATGCCAGTCACAAGCTCGTGATCGTGACCACAAGACCACCGCAGTCAAAAATTTCTTTCTTAGATCTGTACTGCTCCCCTCTTTAATGAGAGTAGCTTAAGGTAAATATAATAAATGTAACTAAAAAAGAAATTCTGTAGGATTCATAAGAAATTGCCTTTGTTGAATTAACCCATTTAAATAATTCTCTGGAGTTTGATATAAAAATCTATAGTTTAAAAAAACTAAAAAA